>CAEGAE010044515.1:0-10346 GCA_903067095.1 Girardinus metallicus
ATATAGAGCCAGCAGATTTCGTTTACAAAAGTTACAAAACATAAGTAAGTTGTTTCAAAAGTATATAATTAAATCACTTCAACTTATTATTTGGCTACAACTCCAGAAGTATCTGTTACTACACATTAGAAAACATTTCATGTAAAAAGTCTGTTTTAAAGCAAATTACAAGTAAAACTTTCAGCCATTAAACAAGGAGTATTTTTATCAACACTAGCATTTTTGCCTGTCCCCCAGCATGAGGACGTACTGGTTCTATATAGTCGCATTTTGTAGACACGCCACCAGGTTTGTCCCAACCTGATGGAGAGAGAAGACACAAAAAACAGGCCAGTAGTGATGCACTTATTTAAAAAGCAAACAATTTGAGCGTGATTCAGAGATGAAGGTTGACTTACAGGCTGGATATCAATGAAACCATCTGAACTTCCAGGTTGATGTGTCTGAAACTCTTCTCCCAAATGAGTAAGGTGGAGCAGGGAGGAGTACTGGCAGCAGCTCCAGGGCTACATCATCTTGTCTGTCTGGCAAACATAAGCTTGTGTTAAAATGTTACAGTAACTAAAAAGAATAAAAACAGTTTAGAAAAAC
Source organism: Girardinus metallicus (assembly GCA_903067095.1). Taxonomy (NCBI): domain Eukaryota; kingdom Metazoa; phylum Chordata; class Actinopteri; order Cyprinodontiformes; family Poeciliidae; genus Girardinus; species Girardinus metallicus. Next base: position 592 of record CAEGAE010044515.1, read on the forward strand.
ATTTCTTGAGCTTCAATACCTTTCTCGAAACTAATTTCTGACTGATTCTAGTTTACCACAAAACCTCACTATTGAATGTGATTAAGGCTTTTGTAAACGAATATTTTAGTAATCGAGTAATCTATCGATTATTCGAGTAAAAAAAAATTATTAAATACAATACAACACCAGTGTTTCTATCAGTCCAGTTCTTCATTTTTTGAACTTCCCTAACAGTTACTTTTTCGTAGTTTAGAAAATTAACCTTTAACAATAATAGGTCATTTTCTAAGTTAACCTGAAGAAAAGTCATACAAAGATCTGAAATTATATTCAATTTAATAATAAAGCGGCAGGCTCACAAATAATAAAATAAAAAATGTCTATGATCCAGCTTTTAGTTTATGTATTCATCTTCAGTCAGTTTAATAGATGAAGTCTCACCTTTGACCCCATACAAGCTTTGGGTTTGAGAATTTGGGGTGGAGTGGTGGCGAGCAAACAAAAGTAAGATGGGGGTGAAGGAGACAGACGACCAGTTGACCCCAAACAAACGTAAGAACGGGGTGGAACAATACGGGATATTTACGGCACCTTCGTTCGTCACACTCAGAAACTCATCTACCAGCCATGCACCACCACGATGCGCTCAGACCGGGATGATATGAAATTTATTGTGAAGTTCGTCCGTAAAGCTACACTTGCACTATAAGCATCAACTACTCGCCCACCGTGTTCAGTCTCTCCGCTCACCTGTATAAATACTACTGAATCGCTCTTCCTGCCATTCGCTCAGAACCAGCAGCTCCCGGAGGAGAAAGGCTCCCGTATTCCTGGCATCGCGCCATTCATTTTAAGGATGCCAATTGGTCTCCCAAAACGATGAAAACCCGGGCATTATCATCAATCAATAAAATCCCCATGGGCAAACTTGAAAATTGGACGTTATGCTGCTAACACTTAGCTGTCGTCAACAACTCAGAGGCGGAAGTCAGAGCTCCGCGCAACGCAAGTAATGTCCCGGCCGGAACGCGATGAGCTAAATAATAAAACATAAATTAGTTCGTTTGGAAGTATTTTTGATCTCGTCAGAGTTTTCTCGTGGGTTTATCTGTTTCCTTGTGATTCCTTCTTCAGGAACCCTCAAACGTTTTCGAGCTCCACACTCATCACCTCAGTGCTCAACCAGTTTCAATCCTCCAGTGGCAGTCAGCTCACTACTCCTCTGTGTTGTTGGATTCCAGCCTGTCCACCCTCCACGCCTCGATCCGCTCCAGCCTACCTCCCTCCACTACGGGAACCGCACGCCACATCCCCAACCTGTTCGAGTAAGAACTACGGTCTCTGAACATTCAGGTTTCCCAAGTTGACATTGAACTCACCATTCCCTCTCTCTCAATGTGCAGTTGATTCCGGATCCTTAGCCTCCACTGTTCCAGCTCCACTTTTCAGTTCTGTGAAATTTCTGTATTAAACTTTCTAACAAATCGATTTCTCCTGTGAACGTTTCTGCATGTGGGCTAAAGGAATTAAAGTCACCATGACAGAACGCTCTGGCCAGTCTGAAGACCCAGCGGAAACGATCAGGAGAACCCTTCACCAACAGCAGACATCAATCCAAAACCATGATACTGCTCTTCAAGAACTGAGTAGTCAACAAGCTGAAACAAACAGATGTTTAGCCGAATTAACCGAATTCCTCCACACTCATTTCCGACAGCCATCCGATCCAGTCCGTGAGGAGACTCTGCCTCCCGTTCCAGAAGTCCAGATCCAAACCACGTCTTCCGATTGCCAATTGCCCAATCCCACCAGGTTTGATGGAGACCCTAAGAAATTTCGGGGGTTTTTAATGCAATGCACCATTCAGTTTAATCATTCTCCCAGTAGATTTGCCCATGACTCCACTAAGATTTCTTATATCATTGCACACTTGTCTGGTTGTGCTCTGGGTTGGGCAGAAGTTAGATTTTCCTCATCCACGGATTACAACTGTACTTTTAATAAATTTCTGTCTGAATTCAAACAAACCTTTAATCAAGACTCAGATAAAGCGTTATGCTCCCAAGACCTGTTAAAAGCCAAGTAAGGACAAAGATCAGTAGCGGATTTTTCTATCCTGCAAGTCCAGCAGAATCCTCACAGAACCCATCCAGCCCAGAGCCTATGCACATAGGTCACGCTAGGTTATCTCAGGAGGACAGACAGCGCAGAATGCGTTCTAAGCTTTGCCTTTACTGCGGAGAGGCTGGACATTTTGTATCCATTTGTCCGTTGCTGTCAAAAGCCAAGGTCCGTCAGTAAAGGTGAGGGTGCTGGCGGACCATCAAGCTAGTTCTAGTTCACCTCGTCTATTACTACCCGCCTCCCTTCTGGTAAATGGTTGGCCTTTTTCTTTTTCAGCCCTACTTGACTCCGGTTGCAAATGTAATCTGTTAGACTGTAGTTTCGTGCAACAGATGGGTATTAGGCGGACCATCAAGCTAGTTCTAGTTCACCTCGTCTATTACTACCCGCCTCCCTTCTGGTAAATGGTTGGCCTTTTTCTTTTTCAGCCCTACTTGACTCCGGTTGCAAATGTAATCTGTTAGACTGTAGTTTCGTGCAACAGATGGGTATTAGAACTATTCCCCTCTGCAGCCCCCTTCGTGTCTCTGCTCTAGATGGCATGACGCTTCCGCAGATTACACACCAGACCGAGCCGCTACACCTAACAGTTTTGGGAAATCACACCGAAATTGTTTCATTTTTTGTTTTTCCCACCGCAAGTTCCCCGATGATCTTAGGACTCGAGTGGCTTCAGTTGCATAACCCCATCATAAATTGGTCTAAAAGACACATTGATTCCTGGTCAGTGACCTGCCATTCATCTTGTCTCCACTCAGCCATCCCGCCAGGCGTTCCTCTGGAAGGAGGCAATGAGGTGGACCCACCGGACTTAACCTCGGTTCCTGCCGATTATCACGACCTGGCTCAGGTTTTTAGTAAAACCAAAGCTCTGTCTCTGCCTCCTCACAGGCCATATGACTGCGCTATAGATCTGTTACCAGGAGCCCCCCCTGCCCAATAGTCGTTTATATAACATCTCCAAACCAGAAAGAGAAACTATGGAAACATACATACAGGAATCTTTATCGGCTAGAATAATTCGAACCTCCTCATCACCTCTAGGAGCGGGATTTTTCTTTGTTAGTAAGAAAGATGGGTCTCTGAGGCCGTGCATAAATTATAGGGGGCTAAATCAGATTACCGTGAAGAACAAATACCCTTTGCCACTCCTGTCGTCCGCATTTGAACCTGTCCACGGGGCCACGGTTTTCACCAAACTCAATTTAAGAAATGCTTATCACTTGCTCCGCATTAGAGAAGGGGATGAATGGAAGACGGCATTTAAGACACAATTGGGCCACTTCGAATATTTGGTTATGCCATTTGGCTTGTCTAATGCCCCAGCATGTTTTCAGGCTCTAGTGAATGACGTTTTGAGGGACTTTCTAAATGTTTTTGTTTTCGTTTACCTCGACGATATTTTGATTTACTCCAAGAACTTACCCGAGCACAAACATCACGTCCGCCAGGTCCTACAACGCCTCCTGGAAAATAAGCTGTTTGTAAAAGCAGAGAAATGCGAGTTTCACCAACCTTCAGTCACTTTCTTGGGCTACACTCTCGAGGGTGGACAGGTGAAACCTACAGAGAAGAAGATCAGGGCCATCTTGGAATGGCCAGTCCCAGAGACCAGAAAATAGCTGCAAAGATTTCTAGGTTTTGCTAACTTCTATCAGCGGTTTATTCGAAATTACAGTCAGACAGCACAACCCTTAACGGCCCTTACTGCTTCCAAGATTCCTTACATCTGGTTCCCTGAAGCTGCAGCAGCATTCTCCCGGCTAAAGAACCTATTCGCTAATGCCCCCGTACTCATTCAGCCAGATCCAACTAGGCAATTCATTCTAGAGGTGGACGCCTCAGACTCCGGTGTTGGAGCAGTTTTATCCCAGTACTCAGACCATGATCACAAACCCATCGGTGTGTTTTTTTTTCCCGCCGCCTAACTTCAGCGGAGAGGAATTATGATGTTGGGGACTGGGAACTGACAGCCATTAAACTGGCCTTGGAGGAGTGGAGACACTGGCTAGAGGGGGCAGAGCATCCAGTCCTTGTTTGGACGGACCATAAGAATCTGTCGTACCTCCAATCAGCCAAGAGGCTAAACCCCTGTCAGTCACGCTGGTCACTGTTCTTCTCCAGGTTTAACTTATCCATTTCTTTCCGTCCAGGCTCTAGAAACGTCAAGCCCGATACTCTCTCTAGACTATACTGCTCCGATGACTCTGATAAGTCGCCGGCCCCTATTCTGCCTCCCAGCAGTTCCGTAGCCGCGGTAACCTGGGAGATAGAGGACCTGGTCAAACAAGCACAACAGTCAGAGCCTGATCCTGGCACCGGCCCCCCCAATAAGCTTTATGTCCCTGTGACGATGCGAGCCCGTGTAATTAATTGGCTGCATTCTTCTAAATTTTCAGCTCGTCCAGGAATTAGTAGAACAGTTGCGCTGGTTAACCGACGCTTCTGGTGGCCATCCGTCTAGAAGGAGTTTGTATTGGCCTGTCCCTCTTGTACCCGAAGTAAGCCCTCCCATCAGTCTACATCCGGTCTACTTCAACCTTTACCCACCCCCAAATGACCCTGGTCACATATCGCTGTTGATTTCGTCACCGGGCTGCCCACCTCCAAAGGCATGATCACTATCATGACTATTATTGACCGGTTTTCGAAGGCTTGCCACCTAGTTGCCCTGAAAAATCTTCCTTCTGCATTTCAGACAGCTCAACTCCTTGTAAAACATGTGTTTAGACTACACGGCATCCCACAAAACATACTTTCCGACCGAGGCCCACAATTCACAGCTCGGGTTTGGAAGGAATTTTGTTTGGCCCTTGAGGCCAAGGTTTCACTCACCTCTGGCTATCATCCACAGTCAAATGGCCAAGTGGAACGTTTGAACCAAGGGTTGGAGGCTACCCTCAGATGTATGACCTCAACCAACCCGTCCAACTGGAGTATTTACCTTCCCTGGGTGGAGTACGCGCACAACATCTCTCGTCTCATCTGCGACAGGTTTGTCTCCTTTTGAGGTGTCACTAGGTTATCAATCTCCTCTGTTCCCGGCTGATGAAAAAGACATCGGGGTCACCTCTGCCCAGCACGATATTTGTCGATGTAAGGCCATCTGGGACAAGACGATGACTGCCCTAAACCGCACGGCAGAGCAAAATCGCCGTTGGGCTGACCGTAACAGGAGGACTGCTCCAATGTTTGCACCTGGCCAAAAGGTTTGGCTTTCTACTAAGGATATTCCATTGAAGTGTGTGCCCAGAAAGCTGTCCCCTCGCTTCATTGGTCCTTATGAAATTGAGAGGATCGTTGGTCCATCTGCGCTCCAGCTGCGCCTACCGCCGTCACTTTGTGTCCATCCTACATTTCATGTTTCTCAGGTTAAACCGGTCCACGCTAGTCCCTTGTGCCCCCCTCCTGAACTCCCCACCATCCTCTCGAGATTGAAGGCCACCCTGCATACATGGTACGGCGGATTGTGGACTCCCGCCGGCGTGGTCGGGGCTGGCAATATTTGGTGGACTGGGAGGGTTACGGCCCAGAAGACCACTTGTGGGTGCCTGGCTCTTTTATTCTGGATTCTTCCTTGATCACAGATTTTTATGCTTCCCGGTCCTCTAGTTCGTCTGGACCGCCAAGTGGCGGTCATTGATGGGGGGGTACTGTTAGGTTCCTACTAGTGGGGGGTAGGTTATTTTCCTTTCCAGTGTCACCATTGGTGCCACTGGTGCCACTAGAGGGTGCCATCTGAATACTCCATCTCGGGGGGTGTGCCGGCATTTCCAATTATTCACAGCTGAGAGACATCACCATCATCAGCCCAGTGGAGTATAAGAGCGGATGACTGTCAACACCTCTTCGCCAGAGCGTTAGCCTATTTTGGGTACTCTAGCCAACCAAAGTTCTTTTGGAAGTATTTTTGATCTCTTCAGAGTTTTCTCATGGGTTTACCTGTTTCCTTGTGATTCCCTCTTCAGGAACCCTCAAATGTTTTCGAGCTCCACACTCATCACCTCAGTGCTCAACTGGTTTCAAGCCTCCAGTGGCAGTCAGCTCACTACTCCTCTGTGTTGTCGGATTCCAGCCTGTCCACCCTCCAACGCCTCGATCCGCTCCAGCCTACCTCCCTCCACTACGGGAACCGCACGCCACATCCCCAACCTGTTCGAGTAAGAACTACGGTCTCTGAACATTCAGGTTTCCCAAGTTGACATTGAACTCACCATTCCCTCTCTCTCAGTGTGCAGTTGATTCCAGATCCTTGGCCTCCACTGTTCCAGCTCCACTTTTCAGTTCTGTGAAATTTCTGTATTAAACATTCTAACAAATCGATTTCTCCTGTGAACGTTTCTGCATGTGGGCTAAAGGAATTAAAGTCACCATGACACGGTTGTCCTTCATTCTATGATTGGTTTTGGTTGGAAGACATTGAGAATAAAACAAGACTCAAATTAGTTTTTCGTCTTTTTCTGCAGACTTCCACATTGGCAACCCCGAACATCTGCGAACATCTGACATGTTTTTTAACGAGAACTCACCAGATGCTGCCGCCGCTTCTCTGCCAGCTGTGGTTTTGAACCCAGTTTCTTGCCAGCCGGCCGTTGCTCCAACCGCCGCTTCTGTTTTTGCTGCCGTTATCAAGCTTCCAGAGTTCTGGCAGCACAATCCAGAACCATGGTTCCAGCATGTGGAAGCCCAGTTCCATTTCCATGGGATAACCGCAGATGAGATCAAGTACTTCCAGGTAGTTGCTGCTTTGGACTCCGTTTCCATCCGCCATCTGATGGGTTTGCTGAGGAACCCACCAACGGCTAACAAATACAGTGTGCTCAAGGAGAATCTGTTTCGGCTCTACCAACTGTCAGATGCGGAGCGGGCCATCGCTTGCTCTCTCTGAATGGCTTTGGTGTTGGTTGGAAGACATTGAGAATAAAACAAGACTCAGCTCTCCGAGCTGATGGAGAACATGCTGGTGTAACAGACAGAAAAGTGTATATGTATGTTTATGTGAATTTTAACCAAAATAATTATAATAATAACTGTTTGTATTCATAATGAGATTTTTAATCAAAACATGTTTAGAACCACCTAGTGGTGTGATCAGTAACTGCATGCAACGGGTCCTTCAGGCACTCTCGTGACTTTCCCCACCAGAATTCTGAGGAGTGCTGGTGGAGGTAGGTGCGAGAGAGGCAACTCTTCACTATTTTTTTTACTTAGGGTCATATTTTTCTAGTTCAACAATTAATGAAATACATTTAACATCTACAAATATAATTTGTAAAGTTTTCTTGTGGTTGGGCTGGAAAAATGTGACCCTCTGAGTGGGAGCGCGCCAGTTGGTGTTGGTGGCTGACCACTCGGTCATAACGCTAACTGTATCTTCTATTTTTCAGATGTCGGACCCCTTGTATGCAGTGAAAGTCACATTGTGAAGTATTTTTTATTCTGTGTCGTCCTAGGTGGGTTCAAAGTACAAATTTATGAATATATTTAAAAAAAGAGGTGTTTTGTGAATGTTATAACTGTTAACTGGTATGGCAGTTATCTGTTATTTTACTGTTTTTTGTTGTTTTTGAATGATTCATGGAATAAGAATGTTTTGTTTTGTTTTTGAGGAATTGTTAACTGTTTTATTGTTTAGACTATAAAACGGGACGCCGTGCTCGGGATTATTTATACAGGTGAGATAGACTGAACACTGCGGGCGGCTGTGCTTTAGATGCGTAGCTTTCATCAAAATACCGTAAAATAAATTTCATATCATCCCGGTTGCAACTGAATAAAATTTGTCTTCTTTTTTTTTCATATAGATATATATATATAAATATACATAAAATAGTTTGGGCACAAGGTGCTGCTGTAATCACAGTGTTACTCCTACCAGATATGTGATTACTGTATGAAATGATCTTTTGGTAGCAAATGGTCATGGATTCAATAATCTCATGTTTGCAAACGTTTTGTTTTTTATTTTTATCTTTGTACAATGTCGGGTGGGTGAAGTGCATTGTGACGTTCCATACCTGGTAGATGTGTTTCTGTGTGTGACAAATGCAGGTGTCAAATCCCGTCTCTAACATAAATACAATTGCTATAAATGGCTGGGTTCATCTGTTAAACTGACTGAAGATGAATACATTAACGAAAAGATGGAGTATAGACATTTTTTTCATAATGTCTATAAAAAAAATGTCTGCAAACAAATAGCCTGCTCACAAATAGGCAGGCGATTTGTGAGCCTGCGTCTTTATTATTACATAGAATATAATTTCAGATTTTTGTATAACTTTTCTTCAGGTTAATTTAGAAAGCGAGATATTATTTTAACAAGTTAATTTTCTAGACTACAGAAAAGTAATTGTTAGGGAAGCTCAAATGTGAAGGGGGCTTGAGCCCCTGCCCCTTTTATTGACGTTAGAAAAACTGTTTCTATTTTCGTAATTGTCCTCGCAATAGTGGGAAAAAACCCACCTCGCCCCTAAACACAGAAATGCTTCGGCTGCAGAGAAAACTTCTGACTTTAACTTAATCAGGTTGCTAAATGCCCCGTTCGCTTCAGGCAGTCTGAGTCGGTCCCACCGACAGATATAAAGAATGTCTGTCCTTATATCAGACATCCTGATATAAGACATGGTACTGCGATTGTCACCACGAGTCATGACGCACCTCAAAGCCCCGGTACCTCCTGGTACCACCCTATACCACCTGCTGACTGTTCGCTCTGCTTCTTCTTAACGTTCCTACCAGGCGGGTTAAAGCCTCTGCTGGTGGGATCTGGGCTGGAGGTTTGCGGCTGTAAATAGAAGTTACTGCAGAACCTCAAATGTTAATGGAAGATTCGGCCCAGAGCATTTAGAGTTCACAAAATAAACATCAGAGAAAATACTGTAGCAATAATTAGAACCGCAGATTAAAGACAAACATGCCCCAATTAAATGAATCAAAATGTTCCCAAAGCATTAGTAGACTGACATAGGGGCCGGCCCAAGGTGATATGGGGCCTTAGACAGAACCCCCCCTCCCTACCTTCCGAAACTCTTCCTACTATGAACCTCAGCATTGCTAACATGTTTAAATATAGATAAGGTGAAGTCTGTGAGAGGGAGACCAGGTTTATTGGCAGTGTTTAAAATTAATCACTCATTATTGGTTATTTGCTGTGATGTATTTTTTGTATGTATCCAATTCATACAGAAAGATTACACCATATTGTACCCATGATATCATAACAGTCAAACTATCCAGTTGATTCTTTAAATTTTTACAAAGTAAATTTCCTAATTAAATCCTAAATGTAATTTTTTTTCTCATCTGAATGCATTAAATAATACTTAATAACATTGTCATTCTCTATAAATGAATGATACAGGTTTAGATCTATGATCTGTGTTACAATTAAACCATTTCTAGGGGCCCCTGAATGTCTGGAGGCCGTTGCCAGCAGCTACTGAGTTTTCTTTGCCTTGATATCCCAGTCTTACAATTTTAGATCTCAAAGGTGCTGACATAAAAAAAATATATAGAGTTAACCCCTTTGAGCTTTTTTGATCTATAAAGCAGTCTGCAGCCAAGTGGTTGTAGAGGTTAAATAGATATTATTAGGGCTTAATTAGTAAAATGGCAGCAAATTTGCTTATTTCATAACTTCATAACCA
>CAEGAE010044516.1:0-18926 GCA_903067095.1 Girardinus metallicus
TTTCTTGTGTTTCTATTAGAACACGCAAAAACGCAGATAGGTCGCCTTCAGGACCACCAGTCCAGATCTGGAGGCGGGCCCGCCCCCCCCCCCCCCCACCCCCCCTCCCCACCCACCCCCCCACCCCGCCCCGCTGAAAAATCAGCATCGCAAGCGCACGGAGTTGACAAGTGCGCCTCCCCCCCTCTCCAAAACGTTGTTTGACAAGCCCATTTTTATAGGCTTCGCCGGAGGCAGTTTCTTTAAAAAAAAAAAAAAAAAAAAAAGGGCAAGCGCAAAGCCGCAGATTATACATTCTGCTCACAAACAACCTGCAGAGCCGCAGAGGGAGTCAGTGGGCTCCTCACTTCAGGAGAGAAGCTGGCTAAGCATCACTCTAAGCTGTCTGAATAGTTTTGGAGGATTTTTATTTTTCACGCTGACTGTTGGTTTTTACGCATCAGATGCACCTGTGGATGCACCTTCCCCTCTGGATTCACAAAGGATTCCTTGCAACTCGCAGCTGATATTCTTCCACTCCACCAACCTGCAGTTTTGTGTTTTTTTTATTTTATTTTATTTGCCTTCATAAGAGGAGAAGCGCACGATGCTGCTGGGAGTCCTCTTCCTGGCGGTCCCTCTGCTGAGCATCACCGGCGCCGGCGCGTCCTACGTGCCCTGCGAGCCGTGCGACCCGAAGGCCCTGTCCATGTGTCCGCCGGTGCCCGTGGGCTGCCAGCTGGTGAAAGAGCCCGGCTGCGGCTGCTGCCTGACGTGCGCCCTGGAGGAGGGCCAGGCGTGCGGCGTGTACACGGGTCCGTGCATGCGCGGGCTCCGCTGCCTGCCGAAGAGCGGAGAGGAGAAACCGCTGCACGCGCTCCTGCACGGTCGGGGGGTTTGCGCCAACGAGAAGCTGTACAAGCTGCAGCATCCACCCAAAGGTACGAGACGTCGTCCAGTCGCGTTTTGCATTATAACATAGAAATAAATGGAGGAAAAAATTAACAGCACGATTACATCATAATTGGGGATGGAGGGCTGACATCTGTCATATTACCCAGAAATCTCTATTCATGTGACCTCATGAACTCTTTCAACAATCTGGCAAAAAGTGTTGTCATCTTGGTCTGAAAGAGTTTATAGGGCTCCGAGCCGCACAACAGCAGGTTTACACGACAGTGGCCCTCGCCCTGGGCAACATGGACACCTTAAAACAAGGGAGCAGATTACAGGTGGCGGCTCTTTCTCAATGGCGGAGCCATTGTATCTGCAGGGGAGTGATGAGTGCAGCCTTTCATGCTGTAAAGTCATATTTTACTCAGCTCCCTTCTTTTCAGTGCTTTCCTCTCTTTCATCTAGCTTTTCCTCATCCACCAGCTGTGCCTTTCCTCACATCTGACCCCAACTTTTTTGTTCTCTCGCCATCAGAGCATCTTCTCCTCTTTCGCCTATCTGGCAGCGGTCCCTCTTCATTCTTCCCCCCCATCCCCCAGTCTTATTATTTTTCTCTTTCCATTCACATGTCAACCTTCTCTGTTCTGGCTGATGGTTCGGGTTCCTGCACATTTTTTCTGGTTCTACACTGTAAAAAAAAATAATAATAAATAAATAAAAAAATTAATTATAGCCAATAAAATCACCTCAGTTTTAATGAAGAGTATTATTTTGCAATTCCAACATTTTATCTCTATTAACTTCAAACAAGATTAACAAATTTATTTTTGTAACACTGAAACGTTCGTTAAATTTAAATCAATTTAGAAACAGTAGTTGCATCTAAAACTTTTGTATGGGTATTATTATTAGTTAATATGTCAAGTTATTAAAAGGTTTAGAAATGCTAAAGGCTGGTTTGGAGCAAGAATTTCTATTATGTAAGACATTAATTAGCTGAGAGACGAAGCTATTGTTAAATTGACATTGCTAGCAAGCTGAGCCCCTTAGCCCTGAGGCTGTCATCGCCAATAAATGGCACATCTTTGTTGCTGTTGTCAGTAAAAATATTAATTTGCCACCTTTTAGAAAGTACATATATAAAATTTCTATTGAGCTTTACCTAGTTTTGCGACAGGGTTAATGCTATTGTCCAACTCGCTAGCAGGTTTATCCTCTTTAGCTCCGGGATAAATCTTTAAGCGGCACATCTTAACTTTAGTTGACAAGTCAAAATAGAGTTTAAAAGTTTGTATTAAGCTTGAACCAGTTTAGCAACAATCCTAAGGCCTAAAGTCAAACTTGGTAACAAGTTAAGCCTATTAACTCTGAGGCAGTTTATTCATAAAACAGGCTGCATAAACAAAAAGAGCTTTATCGTTATTCGCTGGACAACTAATGTAAAACCATTGTTAAACTAGCTTAAGCTGTCAACTTTTTTCAGTTTTTCATTCTCAATATGTCTGAAAAAACCATATTGGCCTTAATGTTCTTTGCTGGACATATTCAACATTTGACTAACCCAGCATCTTCAATTATAAGGATGTTTGTGAAGAATTAGTTGCCAACATGTCACACAAAATCTAAAATGTAATATTCTTGATTGGATTAAAAAAAAAAAAAAAAATATTAAACAGCCTCCAAAAATAATGTTCAAAGTGCACAGTGGGAATATAAATAGTCTGATAGACTTTATTAAACTTCTGTGTGACAGAATTTAGGGCACAGTGACAAGAGCTTATAGAGTAAAATAAAATATGAGAAGAAATCACTACATCGTCTAAAGAAATCATCGAAACTTTAGATTAAAAATTAATTCCATCCCTAAACAAAAGTAACAGTTTGACTTTTTTTTTTGTTTTTCTTTGAACCATTTTACTGGCTTTCCTTTCCTCTTTGCTGCCTTTCCCACACAATCCTCTACCCTTCCTCTCACCGCTCTTTTGTTAGGCCTTTTTCTCTGTCATTCCACTCCTTTCCGTTCCTCTGCCCCTCTTCATGTCAGGCTGTGCAGTGACTCAGCAGAACGCAGGCTGAGCGTGGGTTTACATATCCGCCGTCTGTCTGCTTGTAAGCCAGCTTTCCATTAGCTCCTGCAGTGCAGGACTGTTGCTAAAAAAACTGAACCGGAACCAAATGAATACTGAGGAATACTTCTTCAAACTAAAGGCGCTTGAGGAGAATTAGAAACTGAGCCGGAGAGCATATGCATGTACCAGAGCGCATGTTTGAAATTCAGATCAGACACCAGCTGTCATTTATTGCTTCAAACGTGAATATTTAGTTACATCTTTTAGTTGGATGGATTCCTCCCTATTTTCCAGATGTTAAATAAAAATCTTGAGCCAAAAATGGCCAAAAATAAAGGTTTTACAGCAAAAGAGAGGGAAGAAGGACAGATCACGCTGCTCAGATTAAAGCAGCGTGTGGATTAGCAAGTGAAGACTTGATTGGACTAACATTGGCTGATGATCTGTCTCAGCAATTTACCAAATGAAGACAAAAATGGGACTCATCACAGCAACGGGATGAATGACATCATCGGCCATTGTCATTGATGGAGGGGGCTTGGTAGGTTTTAAGAGGCACGTATTCAAGGAGGCCTTGGCTTCGTTTCATCACTCAGTTGGCTTAGTAGATTAGCGATAACGTCAGAGGTTGCCATAATGAAACGGAAGAGAGCGCGTGACACAGCAGTGGAAGTGGGCCAACCAGAGCTTAGGTCACCATTCACAGCTAATGCTGATGTCCAGGGCTGTAAATCAAATGATGTGTCAGTTTTAAAAAGTCTCTGGGACAGAAAGCCACATCCACTCCGTCTGTGGTCAGCACAAGTCGCTGCGGTCGCCTGAATAGAGGGTGGGGACAATAAGGGAACGGGGCGAGTGCTGAGGTCTGTGTTCGACACCCCAACATTTTGCAAGAGGGATGAAAGAGGCAACGTATGCAAAGGTTTCTAGGGGGGGTGTGGGACCCAAAAATGGGTTGTGGTGGCTTCTGGTGGTTTGCCACATGACAGGGGTAATAGTATGTTTGCACAGGCCTGGGTGCCAGTCTGAGACTAAATGTCTAATTTAGGTCACTTGCTATAAAAGTTTTAAAAGCCCTAGTCTACATATACCCCAGACTGGCAGCTTGACTTGCCATAAATGTAGCCTCTGTCCTCTCTTATGTCAACACATTCATTCTGAAGCTGGCTTGTAGCCACTAACTGTGCTAAATAAGCATTTAGCTGTTGCAGTGAAATCATCACCTTGTGTTATGACGTTTCGAGATGGGTAGACTCCTGACTCGTGGTCGCATGCATGAAGTTTTGCTTTTTAATTTTAGTCTTTCTTAAGAGGTGTAGCTCCAGATAGCAGCGCGCTTGATTTTCACCCGTCTTCAGATCGTCTTATCACCTAAAGAATGCTTTGAAGCCCTGGCTAATATTACACCTCTGGGGGACAAGTGGTGATGGGTCTTTTAATCTTCGTGAAGTTCCATGACAAAATATCTGCCATTTTGGAGAAAACATGTGTTTCTTTGTCTTTCTTCTGAGTAAATGAAGCGTCAGCAAGACTGAAGCAAAGCTTTTAGCTAATATTATATTTCCTATTGTGTTCACGAAACTACAACAGCAGGAATTTTTAAGCAACTACTGTTTCAGTATCAGACTGTGAAATATTTTAAAAGTGACAATGGGTTTCATTGTAAACTTAGCTTCTGAGTTGATGAATGACTCCCCGTCTCTTGTGTGTCTTTCTTTCCAAACACAATACCACTGTGATGTGATACAGACCCAGTAGAAGCTAAGGTGCCCCTATATGGAGATCACATCAGCAGTCGGAAGATTCACGCCATGAGGCTAGCCAAGGACCGCAAGAAGTATTTAGCCAGGCCTGGATCAAGCAACAACCGAGAGCTCCCGCAATCTGGCCTGGACAAGGCGGAGCCGGAATTTGTAAGTGGTGTGACGATGCAAAATATTATCTGTTGTTGCAAACTTGAACTCAGGGTTAAAATAAACAAGGGTAGCATAATTAGTAATGCACAGTGGTCTTTACAGCCCACTTTCAATGAAAGGCCAGGCTCAAATTGAGTCAGATTTTGAAGAATTTAAATGTGATGTTCGGTTTTAACCTCCAAACGTTCTTTGTGCGCAGGGGCCTTGCAAAAGAGAACTTGATCATCTAATTCATGGCGCTACTCGGGTCCTGAGCATTTCTTTGTACGTACCCAACTGTGACAAAAAGGGATTCTTCAAGCGGAAGCAGGTTTGGATGCATCTCTTTATGCCCTCAGTTTCATTCAGTGACATAAAAGTGTGCAATCAACCCAATTGGACCCCCTTTTTTTCTTGCAGTGTAAGCCGTCTCGCGGTCGGAAACGGGGCGTCTGCTGGTGCGTGGACCGCTTCGGCAAAAAAATCCCAGGTAGCAACTCTGCCGGTGGAGAACTGCAGTGCAAAGATCTTGACAGTGTCAACAACAGCAACGAATGAGAGCAAACCGCCTCCAGAGCCCAACTTCTTCTTCTTAAAACCTGCCAAACAAGCTAGCACACTTTATGACTGACAATCAGGAGAATATGGCACAAACACTTTTACTTTTTGTTGATTGTGATGGACTGCATTGTCTGTTGTAGAGAGGAGGCAAACTTTATATCCTATATCAAAGAGAAATATATATAGAGAGTTTTTCTTTCGTTTATAAAGTCTGTTGCAGTTTATATATTTTTTTTGAAATTATGAAAAAGGTGACAACACATTTTCTAAGTGTGGCTAACTATCAATATTTTTCAGTTGATTTTCCTGATATTGTTGAGAAGGGAGTGTGGCCACCGAAACTAGGAGACATCTGCTAAAACTGAATGAGTTTTGTTATGATTAGCAGCTTTTCCAGGTGCAATATGATGGATATTTGGGAGTCACAAAATCCAGTTTTAAACGAGGGCAGAAAAACATTCAGACATAAAATATGCATTCTTCAGTTTATATATATGGCTCCTCTGGAGCAGTTTAAGCTGTAGTTAGAGATCAGTTTCCCTAAAAACATACCAAACATAATCTCACTTAAACTCTTCTTGATATTAAGCATTATAGGAAAAGTGTTTCTGGAACATACCCACAATTTATTAGCTAAGATGTTTTTTTATATATATTTAATTCAAGACATTCATCAATGGAATAATAAGTGCTTTCAAGGCATAAACATTATTTTGTCTGATAGTTATGTAGATTGAATTCACACGTTTTGGTTTGACAAGGTTGTTTATGTTGTTTTAATTGGCATAAATGAACTCTAGAGAATAGAAGCCGTTAGCTTAAAACCGTAACCTGTCACTCTTTTCCTTTACTGTGCTAATTAGCTATGAAATATTATCAAATTTTATATTTTAATTTAACTGGCTTTCAGAGCTAAACAAAAATTAATATTTAATTATTTTCTTATGTTGTCTTTTAAAATTTCAATGCAAGAACTAGCAATCTCGTTGCCTAGCCTGGTATGAGGACAGTCAATAAACTGCTAGCTTGGCCTTGCTAATTAACAAATAGCCTGATATAAATTGTATGATCTTAAAATACATTAACAACAGTTTAGTTGATTGGCTGACTTTTTTTCATATTCTTCTTTCCTATGTGACCAAGCTAGTGTTAGCAAGTCTTGGCGTTAGACTAGCATGAAAACTGAAAAGAAACTGCCATCTGGGATTCAGTTTCAACACATAATTCACACATAAATAATTTGATTTTATAGGAGAAAAAATGTATTTGACTTTTTGCAACTACTTTCATATCAGTCTTTTCTAGATTCTCCAACTATAATTAGTTGCTTATGGTCTTAAGTTAGCATGGAAACAAGGCTTACTGGGGGCATGCTAATTTACAAGTAGCATAATTTCTATGGTTAACTGAATCTTAAAGGCATGATTTCAGGCAGGTGGCAATAATTTCAAAATGTCTTTAGCCAGGAAGTGAAAGTTTAATACCCCCCAATTTTTTTTTTTTATCTATCTTGGTCAGGTAGTAAAATAGAACAGCATTAAACTTGGTCATTAATACCTGTAAGTAGAGATGTGTGAACCTCTGCTTATGAAATATGCCTTTCAAAAAATAATATATATAATTTTTTTTAGGTGATTCAATGCTTTGGTACATTAAAATATCATCCTTTATAGTTTTTGATGATTCCACTGAGCCATTCCATCACTAAGGCTACAGGCGGTCGACATTCAACGCCTTCAGCGTTAAGTTTCTACATGGCCCTGTTTTAGACCTATATAATTTCATTTATAACAAGCAACCCATAACCTAATTAATGTTTCCCAAATACATAACTGAAGCATACCAAAATCACAACTAAAGTCAGTAAATCAATGCAAAAATGCCCGAAAGCACAAAGGGAAAATGTAGCTTTGTATGGATAAATTTATTTTACTACTTTTACTTGTAATGTTGTGATTCTAATATTAGTCATTTCAGTCTTTTAGTTTGACTTAGTGGTAAACCCTAGGACACCGTTACAACCACTCATTTTATGACTGGAGTAGTGAGCTGATCAACACACTCATGATATAAGTAAGGAAAGGACTGAGTTTGAAAAGAAGAAAAACTACGGTAGTCATACTGCATGAACCATAACTTTCACTAAAATCTCTTAGGTAAAAAATCACCAGAAAATAAAGAAGAGCAAATAGTCATAATGGAGATGATACTTGCTGGTGAAAGGAAGCTGAAGAAATCCTGTAGGGCTGCTTTGAGGCTACGGATTGGGAAACTATGTGCCCGCCTCATGGACAGGACATCAATACCATGATTGAGTACATCACTGACTATATAAACTGTCTCCCTCAGGGATTGAGAGACAGAATTGAGTTTATATTTGTAATTTTGAACATTAATGTCCATCTATATATGATGCAAACACCTTTTTTCTGGAGCTATTATGTTGTAGGACTGCATTCATGCAAAGTGAGTTAAACGGCTTTGATTGTTACACAATAGGTCACTAGCTTGATTCCCAGGCTATCATATTTTTTTTTTTAGCCATCTTGGTCAAATGTAGCTGGTTAAAACAATATTTAGACTACCACTAAACCTTCACTGAGATCAATTTCTCCTAAATTTTAGCCGATGGATAATTTCTCACACTCTGGGACCTCCTGCTCCTTAGGCAGTCACTATATGTTCTGTGCCACAATCAGAATTTTTTATTTTTTTATTTTTTTTTGGAAATAAGCAAAACGGACAAAACCTCAGTCATGAAAAAGCTCATTGTACTGATAACTTAGAATTCTTTCTATTTCAGGTTCTCAGAGCTGCATTCACTGTTTCTAAATGTATGTACAGAATGTTTGCATGCCCCATGAGTGTGTTTGTGTGTACTCCTCAACGTTAGGAACAAAAAAAGCTTGCTCGCTCGGAGCGAGTGCATTTCCCATTAGAGTTCGCACACAAATTGTATGCAAAGGCCCCGTCTTTCCATGTGGAGGGTCCTCACTGCCACTGCACATGCAAATCCGCAGGCGACTCGCTCCCAGGGTTCACCGGGTCCTTCATCCCACAGAGAGCAAGGTCGCCGAGTTTTTACGTAAATGAAGTGCCTTCTGCCCCAGACTGCTTTGAATCTAGATTTGCATGCGGAGCCATTGTGTGGTTGAATGAGGGTGACCTGAGCAAAATTTCAAAAAAAGAAAATAATAATAAAAAGGAAATCACCTTAAGGTGTGGATGTGATTTGCTGACAAATTTTATGATCTTCCAGTCGAGTGCTGCTAAATATGTAATGACAAAGGACAGGATTGTGTTCTGTGGGTCCAGTTTTATTCAAGATCTTTCTTTTATTGTTAAAATTGCAATGTTTAATATAGTTTCAGCTGTGTAGATAACTGACAAAGTGGCACATCAGCCTATTTTTTTCCTGATGAAACTCCTCTCTTTTGCCATTGATTCAAGCTTAAACGCAAAACGATGACTTTATGAATACCACAGAAACTAAAAATTAATGTGAATTTTCTGATGGAATATTTAACACACCTATAACTGATGTACTCATTTTATTCTTTTTTTTTTTTAAGTTAAATCACTATTTAATAAACTTCTTGTACTCACTAAAAACAAAAACGCCTGTTGGCTCCTTCTGTGGGAAACTGGATATAGATGGCAAAATGTTTAGTCAGATGTTTAGTGTTTTGTGACAACAAAAATGTAATTTTCCATGCGGGTAGTATCCAGTTTCTGCTGAAAAAAAGCCAAAAACAAAAAAAAAAAAACGTGGTCACTTTCTCTGGGTGTTACAGGATCACCCATAGGGGGCAGTGCAGAATTTCAAACAACTTCAAGCCAGAATCTTAAGCATTTTCTTTCACTCTTCAAACTTCAACAGCAGAGAATTACAGCTTCAACAGGTTTCTACTTTATTTTGCATTAGCACTTGATCATGTCAGATCCTTACTACTTACTGTGCAATACAAATGGGGCATACCCAAAATCCTAGTCTGCAAGCGAGAGCACAGAAAGACACCTAAAAACATTCGACAAACTGAATGCTTCTCCATTCTTTCAAACAGTACAAAACACTGGTAACAAAGCACTCTGAGCATTGTTACAGTTAGTAAAGCATAATCACTGGCTCTAAAACACAAAAAGAACGTGACAAATTTACTGTAGTCTGCAGCAACAAGTTGGAGACTATCATCCAAACCTTTATAGGAAGTTAAGATTTGAGATGCAACTGCCAATAAACAGGCTGCAGACACATACACATATATAGCTTATAGCTTACTCGGGTTGCTCCCAAGCACTTTACAGTTTGGTTTATTTTGAACTCTTGGCCACGTTAAATCTGGGTGGCGTCGGGCAGCTCCAGCTCGCTCAGGTACTGGCTGCAGTTGGGGTCACCCCTCACAGCTGGAGCTGACAGGATGCGTTGGCCGGTGTGGGGGTCCACGCACCAGCACTCGCCCCGTTGACCGTGGAGCGACATCTTGCACTGAAACAGAGAATTATTTATTCAGTTGTTTTTTGCCTTTCTCTGTTATTATTAGTCACTTAATGAACCTATTAAAAGCCATGCTGACACCATGTCCTCATAAGCCATGAAAAATGGTTTTGAGGTGACAGTTAAGAAGTCAAATAAATGAGGAAAAATACAATATATATCTAAAACGTTTCTGAATATCCTAATATTATTTGAAAATGGCATCTGAAATCATTTTAGCATTACCAAGTAAATTAAAATACTAAAAAGTTGTTTTATGTCACCAAGTTAATGCAAGAGGTGACACTTGTATAGATTTATGAAATCAAATTACGCACATTTTTAATTACATTATTGAAATAAATTATTGTAAGTCATAATCCAATTCAGTAAAAATACAGAACATGTATTTAGTTACGTCATGTAATTTTAAACTACTGAACAGTCCACAGCAGGAAAAAGAAATAGGAAATACTCTCTAAAATTACTATGAATTTAAATTTATTCTGCCGGTTTTACCTCTAACATAATGGCTGCTGGAACAGGAAAACATTTAGCTGTTCGTCGTTTAGATGTTCGTCACAGATGTCCAGATAATGTAGCTTAAGTACATTAAGTATTTGTGTGTTTTGTATTGTTGTTCAGCATCATCACTGCATGATCTGGTCCAGAGGTATGATCCATACCATCAGCTAATTTTTGCATATGCTAATAGAAATACTCTTTTCTCTTGGCTTGCTTAAGGAAGCATAATATTGGACCTTCAGTTTTCTTTTTACTATAAAATGCATACACAATATTTAATAATTTATTATTTTTATTTATCCTCTTTTTTATTTCTGTTTTTTTAATGGGGAGCCCCATCCACATAGGTTATTTCTTGTTAGCCCCTCTTATAGGTGGAACCCAAAACTTTAGTCACCTGTTTTGGGTTATACTGCCCCCTCTTGTCACAGTTAGGGATGTGCAGTGCATAGAGGTCCTCCAGAGGGCCTCGGTTATCTCTGAAGGGCATCTTGGATATCCTCTCCAGGACCTGGTCGAGCTCCTGCTGACACTGAGTCTTAAGAATAAACAAGAACAGAACAATACAAGAGTTTCAAGCCCAAATAGAGGCGTGCGGGTTTGTTGGTGCCACCAGCTTTCTGCGTCGGGGGGGCTATAAAAGGTTTTCCTACAGAATGAAATGTTCAGAACAAAATGTTCAGTCAGCCCTAACCTCTGTGGTGTGTTCTGGTTTACTTTTAAATAATAATAATAAAAAAAAAAACACATTTTTTTTTTTTTATTAAAATATAAAACCTCATTAAAATAAATCCATCCACATTTAAAACAAAGCTTATTCCAGGACACATCAACACCAGCTCACGTTTGCCAAGCAATCTGAACACTTTTGACTATAAAATCCCATATTAAACACACATCCACACAATATTGCTAAATGGCTTCCTGGTTTGCGCAAATTAGTCTTAATTCTTGCCAGAAATTGTATAAAATCTTGCCAAAGACCTCTGGTTTACCTCCCCCTCCCCTGCCAAGACTTGTTCTGTTCAAGATTTACCCTCTGAATTACTTTGTGATGGTTGAAAAATATAACATAGCTGGATGGAAGATTTAACGAGTTGATTACAGAGCAGGTAGGCTGCGTTTAAATTAAAATGCAGTATGAAATGTTGGCGCGTTAGCATGCAATATAATTCCTAAAAGTTAAAGGATATTAAAAAAAAAAATCCTTTTTACATGGATCAGTGAAAAGCAGTTTTTGTTTCCACAATCTCCTGTTTTGTAATATTTTCATTATCAGCCCTAATTTGTTTCGTAAAGGAATAAAATGTGATTGCTTTGAAAGCCAGATGAATGATTTGTTGCTGCATCTGCAGCATCCTCATTCGACCACCAGGTGGCGTAGCCTGTTCCTTTAACTTCAAACTTGTGAACTTTGGAAACATTGAGGGTATATGCTATCTTTTTGTATCGGCTTTATTGCTTATCGTAGCCAAATTTCTAACATTGAACTCTTTCTCAAGCACACCTGCTGCAACCGATAAAGAATCAATGATTGGCTCGTCGCCTGTGCCTGAGACCACGCCTGGTTTGCAAATGTGTGGTCTTATGAAGAATTTTGTTCAAGGGGTTGAATAATTTTGACACTGGAGTACTAAAAGGGAAATTTATTGTTAAATTGGGACAAAATCCTAATATTAGTTTTATTTAATTATAGTGTATATCCATTGTCTCCACAAATACGCCACCGTTTAAGGGTAAATTAACAGATTTCCTACAAACAAGAAGTGTTACTGAAAGAAATGGGACTATATTTTGCCAGTAAGCCTAAATTTCTGCCAGGCTTCAACGGTTTTGGGAGCAAATGTACACACACATGAAAAATGATGTCAAAATTATCTATCATTTCAAGTTAATTAAATAATTTTGATCAAATGAAGAATAGTACCTAAGTACTATTAATCCTTAGAGCAGAAACACTTGGAAACAATCATTTTTGTACATTGCAGATAGAAAGGTAAACGCAGCTCATCCCAGAGTCATCCTCCTCAGCAGACACTCACCTGTTTCGGACGAGTAGGTCTCACCTCTTCCACCTTGTTGGTCTTCATTTTTGTCTTCATCTCCTGCCTGTGCTGGCGTACGGCGCTCTCTTTGGGCCCAAGCCAGGCGACGTCTTTACTGGGCTTTCGGACGGTTGGGATCTCGCTCACGTCCAGATCAGGCTGCAGCTCAAAAGCCTCACCTTTGATCCAATACATCAGAACATGAGCACATTTTGAATATGACGTTTATGCTTTTTTCATCTTTACTACAATTTTCAACATTTGCATACATTGTCACTTTGTGACATTAAATCAGATACAAATGTACTTTTTACTGAAAGGTTGAACTTTGATCAATTTCAGAAGTTTACTGCTTACATTCCACCCTCAGCTGTTGCTGGCGATGCATCTGTTCAGTTGTTGCTAAGCTACAGACACCCCAGTGTCTGTGCCAGAAACTGAATTGACTGGCTGATTGACTGAACCCCCCAAGAGCAGAAATAAGGGCAACTGTAGCTATCAAATTCTGCCACAAATTAGACGACAAATTCTGCTGTGTTTTATTGATTAAGGTATATTTGGAGGGAGAATAAGCGTTGGCATTGGAATATTCAGGAACTCAGTGCAATATCATTCTTCGTTAGCACTAACTTTCTTGGTGCATGATCACTTTAGCATTAGCGGGCTCCGTCAGCTCAACTAGCTAAATTCTGTTTCTCTTTTCTAATTTCATTAAAAGAATGTTTTACAGAAAATGCAAGTAGTTGTGTGGAACGGGTATGGTACCTGCCAATGAGGATGTACTTACTTTTAGAGCTCAAACAATTTTAGTTTAAAACGCAGAACTAAAATTAAGCTCCTATAATACAAAGAAGCATGCAAAGAAGAGTAAATAAATAATCATAAATTTATTTTAATTTATTAAGCCATCTCCCCTTTCATAGTAATTAGCTGTGGATGTTAGTGTTTGCATGCTAATGTTGGCATTAGCCTATCTTTCACTAATCTCTGTGATTCTGTAGAACTGTATCTGTTCCAAGCTTCTCCAGATGTGCTTTTTTTTTTTTTTTTTGTCTTTTCAGGCAGAAGTTGCAAACTAAGTTAAAGGTCGTCAGGTCAGATCCAGTTTGTTGTTTCTGACAACAAAGCAGACTTTGGCGTTCGCAGAAAAAGGAGTGGAAGAGGAGTGTCTCCTTAAACCAGCTGATTTCACCAAGAAAGAAAAAAATCCCAGTTGACACAAATTCTTCACATAGCCCATTTCAGCTCACTTTAGCTGCGAGGAGTAATATTTCAAAAAGCAAACAAATGTGCCAGAACACCACTTGTTTTTGCTGAATCTTTGCAGGAGAGCATGCATTTTTGCCTGCGCAGGGTTTTCCTGGGCACACAAACGAAAGACGGGAGGAAAGCCAGGACAGTAGAGAAGGTCAAATGCTCGGCCATGAAGTGGATAGTTCAAAGCTATGTAGGTCAAGTTCTAACATGCAGACTAGAGGAAAGTGAACGAAAACAAGTGTGTGTTTTAGCAGAAACGGTAGACTGAGGAGCCAATCTTGGAGCCCTGCAAGAGGTAAATGTGACGTCTGGTTTGGGATTAGGATTACAAAGTGTCTAAGAGGGAACGGGGAAAAGGAAATTCCAAACTAAGCAATAACAAGGCGCTGGCGTCTTTCACCATCAAATTGATCTGGAGTTGTTGGACTTGAGTTCTCCCCATGACGCTCTCTCTGGGATTTTTTGAAGACGTTTTTGCAAAACAAAGAAAAGCGGGGGCAAAGGTCAATTGAAACCAAGTGTGTCTTGACTTGCACATGTGCCTAGATCCACGATTCAAGCAGATAAAACACAAAGCACGCTCAAGCTGAGGCGCCTTTTGTTTTGCTGGCTTATGTAATCCTCAGAGTCACAAACCTTCGACCCATCTTTTCTGGGGAAACCCGAGACGTTCAGGCGAGTGCGCACTTTCCAGACATGCTCACATGAATGCTTGGTGCAGAACAGCAACTAGCAACCATCCTGGGTGATTCTACGCAAACGGCACACAAACACAGAGGGTCAGGACCCCACTTTCAGGGGGCATAAGGCCTCTGCAGAAAAAGCTGCTTCACAGCAGTGGGCTGAGGATCAGCAGAGTCAACAGAGCAGCAGGCCTACTGTCCAGTCTACTGCTTGACTTAATCCTCACACAAAGGCCCAAAGAGACTACCTTTCTGTATCTGATCCATGTCGAATTCCCAGGTGGCACGTAGGCCAGAGGTGACACTGTCTGATTGTCCGGATTCTGGTCAACTTAGCAAATGGCAGACTTTCTTTTTCTCTAGACAATGTGAACGTTGGTATTCAGTTTCTAAGTCTTTGTGTCTGCCCATAACATAGAAATGGCTTGCAAAACAGTTTGCTTTAGAATTGTCTGTTAGAGTTGAGAGTTCATGGCTCCATCAGTTAGATTTCCAGGTCCTTTGCCTTCTTTTTGAAAGCAGATGGACTGGCATCAGAACTCTCCCATTTTTTCATCCCAAGTCTTTTTCTTGAGTCACGAACATTGACCTTGACTGACTTAGGCAAGAGAGGTTTGCAGTGATCTGGATGTCATTCTGGATTTTTTTGTGATCTCCGGGATGGGTTATTGATGTGTTCTTGGAGTGATTTTAGTGGGCCAGCTTTGGGAAGGTCCACCACAATTCCATGTATTTTGCATTTGCGGATAATGGCTCTCCATTATCAACACTGGAGAACCACAACTGCAGAAATGTCTTTATACTGGTTTCCCGATAGATGCCAACCGCTTTGATTCTCCCGTGTTACTGAATTTCTTTACATCAAGTCATGATGTTTTGCTTTTTGAGATCTTTCAGCCAACTTCATGTTGTCAAACAGGTCCAATTCAAGTGACAACTTCACTCTTCAGCTCAGGCAGCAATAAGACCTTGATGTGGATTTTCCCTAATAAATGAAATCATTGTATTATTGTATATACTGTATAGATGATCTACTCCTGTTTATAAAAATAACTTAAATGAACATTTGTATTATATATGTATATATATATATATATTTTCTTTCTCTTGATAAGCACATCTGGATGGATGGAATACAGTTGAATTCTATTCTATTCTAATTCTGCAATTTAATTATTTTTGTTTAATTGGGTTATCTTTGTCTAACACTGGAATTTGCTCTTGGATCTGTAATATTTAGCTGTCGCAAATAAGTAGCTTACTAGTTTTAGTGTTGCTTATGCTAATTTGCTAAAATAAGTCAAAATAAATCTATAAAGAAGCAAATAACTATCATTCTGAATAAAATCTGCCTAAAATCCTTCGTATACCTTCATACTGGTAACTGGTCAAGTGAAAGAACATGTTGACTGAACCCCTCTGAGCCACTTTTTGTGACTCATAATCCTACTATAATTGCCATGATGGGACTTCATTTTTAAAAATGATCATATGTCACAATTCATCCAGCTTATGAGCACGCGATGAGAATAAAAACTGAATCCAAATTTCTTTTGTTTACAGTTTTCATAGATCACAAATGGTCTTTTATAGAACCTGCAGTGGCTACACAAAAAAGGTCCATGAAAGTGTGTTTAATTCAAAGGCAGCCCAACCACCATAAAAATATTGAAAATATTCCCTTTTGTGGTTTAATTTAATTTATTTGAAAATGAATTATCCTGTTTAGGTTTGATCTGTCTGACTGTTTTACTTTTTAAACTAGAAAGGAACAAATACAGCTCTGCCTCAACAAAAATATTGAAATATTCTGTAAGTTTTGATCTCTTTTCCTTTGCAGCTGAGAGTTAAAGTGGATGGAAGTTCATGTTTTGGCGTGTTTGAGCTTGCTGCAAATCCTATGCTAATTTATGTCCTATACAATTGCCCCAGAGTTCATCTAGCGGTGTCTGCAGAGGCAGCTCTGCCCAGTCTTGGAAGCAGCTGCATAGACGCATGCCAAAGCCTGCTTTTAGACGACGTTTGTGGGCCAAAAGCCTTGGAGGTAAACATATTAGAACTCTGCTGGGCTTCTGTCTCTTGAAATAACTGCCAATAGGCCTTGTAAAAGGTTTGAAACCACAACAAATCAATGCAGCCATGCCTTGCAATGACACGTGACCTGTTTAACGCCTCAGAGGTGCTTAAAAACAGGAGTCAGATGATTCTCTAATGTTTGCTGGTTTCCATCCATCCACCAACTGACTTTGCCAGAGTCAAGTAGTTGTTTTAGCATTGTACCGTTCTGTTTTCTATGGATGTAATTTTACAATTTTATAGACTCCTTATATGCATAGACAAGTTGACAGCGCTATATGTGATTAAATGCAGCCATTTAACTCTATAATTACTGAAATGGTTCATAAATAAATGTCAAATGTTGCTTACTTTAGATTTGAAGCCAAAACTAATTTCAGACACAGAGGGAAAATATTTTAGTTGTGTGTTGAAACAGCACACAACTCTAAAGAGAACAGGGAACTAAGTCATAATTATTCATACACACTGATTAAAATTCTATATGGCATTTCTACAACATGAAGAAACACTCAAACTGCCAACACCAAACAAATGAAATTAGTCCAAAATACACAGCAGATATGTAAAAATAATAAAAAGTAATAAAGAGGGAGGGAAAAAAAATCACCTTTTTATTGAGAAAACTAATAATAGATTTGTATTTTTCTTTAAAAACAAAATAATCACTTTTTTAAAGAGGTCCACTTTCTAAGTAGTAAAACTCAGCTAAGGTTTGACTAGTCTATTTATTTAATTTTGTTGTCTAACTCTAAGATGGTTGTATAGCAAAAAGAAAAAACATCATAAATGCTTCTTTTTACTACAGTAATTCACAGTAATTCCGCCTAAAAAAAAAAAAAAACAATTCTCCTGCTGCAGCTGATCCAGAACGATGCTGCTGGAGTTCTGACTAAAACCAGGAAGCTAGAGCACATCATCATGAGTTCCAGTTCTAAAATCCTTCACTGAGAGAATAGACTTTAAAATACTGTTGGTAGTTTAGAAATCACTGAATTAAAGATTAAAATTCTGCTGTTGTTGTATCAGCCTTCCAAACCTCTCAGGTCTTCTGTATTCAGAACCAGAACCAAACATGGAGAAGCAGCGTTCAGCTTCTATGCACCCCAAATCTGGAACAAACTTCCAGAAAACTAAAAAACAGCTGAAACACTGAGTTCCTTTAAATTAAGACTAAACTGTTTAGAGATGCTTTTGAACCATAATGAATGAAACATTGACCAACGTATTTGATGTGCATGATTTTGATTGTTTGTTCAGTTGTCGACTGTATGATGTTTTCTTTAAAACTCTGTAATTTTGTGTTTTTATTATTTACCTTGCCTTGAGCTGCCTTACAGCTGAAATAAACTTGATTGATTGATTAAAGTTAGAAATGTCTGCTTTATAGGTCATATCAGCTCACCTGGCAACTTGTTGCAACCAAGTCAATACCAACAACTAAAGCATTATCATTTGAATCTATTCTAACATTTTCAAAGTTGTCAGACTCTGTTTGCTCAGTATTAAAGAACCATTAAGCAAAATGGACGGTGAAAGTTATTTTGGTTCTCAGTAGGAACGAGGAGATTCCTGGCACGGAGATGACTGAAGTTGACGCCTCGGGGGAAGACGGTGCAAATACCCGTTTTTAGATGGGATTTTTGGGGATGGGTCAGGGGGATTATCCTGCTGCTATTTCAGGCCCGCCAGATCTGTCTGGACACCCTGCAGGTACACAGGAATGCCACTTCTCAATGAATGTGATTCCAGTCGCCGAGGGCGCTGAGGGTTGTTTTTAGCTCCCTTTTGTTTCTCCAGCTTTCCTTCTCCATGACAACTCTCTCCATAACAGCAAAACGTCATGTTTTTCTTTCTCATTATCATCAACTCAAATGGACTCTAATAACAGCTGGGCGAAAATTAACTCTGACAGAGGGCTGTTTTTAGGATCAATCAGCAGTCAACATCAACTACACTGAGTTTTGAGCCTTTTTTTATGATTCATGTAATAAAGACCGTGGGATATTTTTAAGTTGATTTAATCTTTTCTGAAGTCTTGTTAAAGTTCTAGTCAAAACAACAGTTGGATCTGATAAAGCTAACCCTACTCAGATGTTGGTTTCCTTGGAAACCTAATATCAAACAATCTTTTGTATAAAGACAAAAAGCGGAACGTGACTTTCTTTGTAAAGAAGGATGTTTCAGGATAAAAATGAATCCCAAACATTATAACAAACAGACTTTTTCTCACCTTAAATATAAGATCCTCCATAAATCTGGTCATTTGTAAAGAGCCTAATCTATCCTGCAGTTTATTCAAACAAAATGGAGACTATATGAAAACTGCCTAGTTTTTTTTGGGGGGGGGGGGGGGGGGGGGGGGGGCAAAAGGGGGGGGAAAATTTGAAAGGGGGGAAGAAAAAAAAAACGCAAACACACTGAGGGAAAAAGGAAAGGGGGTCTCTACACTCCAAAAAAACTTATGG
>CAEGAE010044524.1:0-86688 GCA_903067095.1 Girardinus metallicus
ACAAGAATGTTGACTAACATGGACTTGAACCATTCAGTATGTTAAAATGAATGCATAAGCTAAAATTAGCCAAAATGCTAATGTTAGCGTGAATGCTGTCACTAGCATGTTGTTTGTCATTGACTTACTCCATTCAGTATACGAAACATGGCTCATAAGTAAGAAAAGTAGGTAAAAGCTTTTTTTTTTTTTAGGGAAAAAGCTAATGCTAGTGGGGGGCAGTGAAATGCTAATGTTTGTGCTAATACTAATGAACTGCCTTGCTGCACAAGGCAGTTCACTCTCCTGAGAAAAAAATCTAATAAAGGCAAACATTTTTGCCTTTATTAGGCAAAATGTTTGCCTAATAAAGGCCAATATTGGAGACAGTCACAATCGTCCCCCCCATTAAAACACAGAAAGCCATGTTGTGGAAACACTGTTTTTCAGCCTCAATTATTTTACCAGGGAATATGATAGAAGAGGTATTTTGACGTTTTTGATGTTTTTGTCCATTTCTTGTTTTTGTTCTCAAAAAACAAATACCTCCTTTACTTTGATATGTGATTTAAAGTAAAGGACAGATTTAAAAATACAGTAAATGATACCATCTGAATGGAATAATATAATCTTGCTTGCTTAAAAGGGAAAGTGAACATCAACATGTAAATTTACTAGATTAGAATGCACAGTCTAATTTTCATTTGAAATACTAAAATGCACAATTATTAAAATTACACAATCACAAAGGGGGAATTAAATACATTACAAAATAAAAACAACGCTGACATTAGCAGCCACTAGTCTTATGTGAGGGGACATGCATCAAATAATCAAAGCTGATGCTTATTCTACAATCTGATGCTTGGTTTTTTTAAGTAGATATACTGCAGCATCCTGAGCCAACATCTGACAAACTAGAATAGGTCAACAATTATACTAAAAACTAGAGTACCCAATAAAGAGCGTTGAGGTACACTAGAATTAATAAACAGACTTTTTATTTTAATTACTATATGATTTTTTCCCCTGTTATTCTAACATAACTTAATATACATTTGATTGTATTGACAGAAAATTATATTGCCAGAAAATTAACCATTAAGTTTATTATATGTAATTTATGCGTACTGAATTGTTTTGACAGTAGCCCGAAGCAATCGCATCATTGGCTTCTCTGAGCCCTTATCGTGTTCTTTTGAAACTTAGTTTTTTCCTTCAAAAACAACATTTCCAGCATCCAAATATTCTCTACTGAACCCTAAAGCTCATGCTTGTACCTGCTTTAGCAATATTTTTCTTTTCTCCTTCCTCAGTTCCACCTTTTGCATTTTTGGCAGTGGAATACCTGAAGAACCAAAGCAATCTGGGCAGCTTCAACAACAGCTGACCCTGTTGGCATTTTCAACATGAGATAACCAAACTGGTTTAGCTCCCAGTACCGTCTCATACACACTGAGAGCAGGCCTGCAGTGGCAGCGTGGGATGCAGCCAGACCCCTGCAGGGCCCTGATATCACATAAATGTTCTTTTATCAGCAGCCTTTGCTCTGCTGCACGTTCCTAAATCAAAGGCATGTCTTGTTTGGATCCTGAGGTGCTGCTCCACATCAGCAGGTCTCACATTCACATAGAATTGATATGAAACAGAAACAAGCAGAGATGATCTATAGCAAATGTTTTTCACTTGTTTACAAGAATAAATTCAACTGAGACATTCAGTTTTATATGCATAGACCATTACCTCAGATCAGCAGCATGCAGGACTAATCGATAGTGGTGGTCTGGGAAATTCTACAAGAAAATTGTGGAAACATATGTCTTTTAACACACAACAGAAAAAAAAAAACAAAAAAACATTTTTATAGCTCCTCTAAAAATGAACTGGCAGTATCACTCCTAGTATTAGAAGATTTGTGTCTTCCTGTCTAAATTCACTGAACATATTGGGACATATTTTAACACATTCTACTAAAACTAATTCAGTTTCAGAGTTACAGATGTAAGCAGCTGTTGCCACCGAACTAATTCTCAGAGTGCAGAACTATGGCATGTCAACGCTGTCTGAATCAACAATAAGAGCTTGCTAAAGCTTGTTGTTTATGTTCCTGTGGGACATTTTTGCGATCTCGTAGCATTCACACTGAGCGATGCAATGATACTTTTTACAGTAAAAGTGGTGGGTATGTAAGGAATGTGATGCAAAGGTTAATTGCTCGGAATCTGTTAGTTTGATTGTTTCATGAGCAGGATAAAGAAACTCAACTCACGTAGAGCTGGTCAATCTGGACAGTTGACAATGATAAAGATCACAATGTATTACTTCTCAAATCTACAAGATACAAAAGGAAATGCATTTTCTCCGGGTTGCAATAACCATATGGAGTGCAACTATCTTTCTGTTAAAATTTAAATTAACGCAAGCTAAACTGTAATATCTCTCTCTCTTTCTCTCGTCTCTCTGTGTCTCTGTCTCTCTCTCTGTCTTTCTGTCTCTGTCTCTCTCTCTTTCTCTCGTCTCTCTGTGTCTCTGTCTCTCTCTCTGTCTTTCTGTCTCTGTCTCTCTCTCTCTCTCTCTCTCTCTCGTGAAAATGATTAAATCGTGGTGGCCCTACCTACTACCTGATAGGTCATATCTTATATAATTTTAAACCATGAATTTATTTTTATTGCTCTTTTCATTTATATTTGTGAAAACTTATAAAAAAATAAACACTTATATTCCAGATTCCAGTTCGATAAAATATATCTGCAGTAAAGCCAAGAGATATTCGTATCCCTTGCAAATTGAGGTTTAAAGTAATCTTTCAATATTTAGTCTTTCAGTATGACTAAAATGTTAATTGTGTGGGCTTAACTGTATTTTTATCCCATTCATCTCTATTGCCATATTTTGTTATTGCAGCAGGATAATGGTTAATGTTTCACATTTTTTATAAATGGGAAACATTTATAAGAAATGTACTTGTAATTCCAGCTGACAATAAATCCCAAATCAATAATTAGTAGCTTTTAGCAAAGCATTGTTTCTACAATTTTGGGTTAATAAAACATGAATTCCGGTTTACATGCAGTTTAAATAGTGTTGACACAGATGTCAATATGTTTTTACCAATTTTCAAGATAGGGAAAAGAAGGAGAACATACGATTTACTCAAGTTTCTTTATTGCCATAAGTTGGGAAATTAGTGGAATAAAATAGGTAAGTGCCTAAAGTTGCCCACTAAAGCATTTGAAGTAACTGGAATTTCTAAAAGCCAAGGCTGGACAGAGGTACTAAGTAATTTATTTTTTTTCTGTCTTTCACATTGGGAATAAGATGTTAAAACAATCTATAACAACCCTCTGTTTTGTAGATCTTTACATATCTACATTAGATGTCGATAGTTAAGGAACCTATAACTAACCTTGGAATCTTTTATGTCAACATCAGTATTTGTGTTTAATACTAATGTTGAAGTGTTGAAGTTCAAAACAATTGAAAGTTATTTGTCATTCCAATTTTTATTGAGGGATGATCATATTAATACTGCTGTCAGATTTAGGTTATATTTTAATATAGCCAACATGTTCTATTCCAGTTCCATCAGCCCCCCCAAGCAGACATAGCTCTGCTGTTTGGTCAAACTGAATGACTTGTGAGTCAAGTGCTCAGAGGTCACTCTGATAGAGCTTTAGATGTCTTTCGCTGGGCTTAAAAACTAGCCAGAGTTGCAGCCAGCACAGCATCCTCCATCAATCAGCCTTTTATGGCAGAGTGGCTGAATAGAACTCTTAAGTTTAGGATGGATGACAGCTCCCATTGAGTTTGAGAACATTTAAAAGACTTTTGGAGCACCTGGTCTGGTGGGAGAAAAGTTAAAGTGTTGAAGTACTTTGACAAACACATAGACTGTTCGTTGCATACCTAATGCCAAACGGCAGCAGTGTCCTCCATTAAGAGTCTCTAGTGAGACAGCTGGACTGCTCAGAAGTGCAGGAAAGATAATTCTTTTGTCCAAAACAGATTTTTGTTAAGGCAAAACAGCATGTAAGCTGAAGACCATTGTAGATTTTTTCATTTTGAGTATGAAACATTTTATTTCAAGTTTGAAAGCGCAGAAGCAAAAAGCCTTCAGAGCAGGGAAGTCTAAAAAACTCAAAATATTACATTTCCTCATGTTTGAAGTCAGGAGGGTTATTTGCTGAGATTCATATTCTATGAAGAAAGACACTTTCACAAGAAGGAATGCAGATCTATTCATTGTACACTAACAAAAGCAAAGTATGTATTAAGCTTTCATCAGATATTGGCATGCAGACAGTAAATAGAAATGTCATCCTCTTTCAGTTCTAAGGTTTTAAGCCTTGGACCATAATAAAAATGATCAGTTTTTTGCCATGTATCTGCAGCGTACAAAAATATACAATCCATGCTGCCATTATTTCATACACAGAAATTAGGTCAAAATTAAAAAGTGTGTTAAAGAATTAAGAATCATGAGGTTGAAGAACCGGCTTTAGCAGCAATGACTTTGTTAATCTCTTAATTCAGTAAGAAGGAATTTCGCAAAACTTCTTTACAACATTGATTTGGTTCACTTAGGCTTGCGGGCAAAAGTCACTTGAGGTTTTTTAAAGACTTTCAATTAAGCTGAGGTCTGGACATTATTTGTTTTTTTGTTCCGACATCTGTTGTTGATTGGCTGCTGTGTTTGAGAGAGTTGCATGTGAACACCTTATGGCTTCTTACTTCGTCAGTCTCCGAATTTGGTTGCCATTTTGTATTAAAATTAAACATGATGTTTAGCAGTTGAGTAACTGACTCTGACACTTCCTGTACTGTCTGATAAGTACCCAATTATCAGACAGTATAATATATTAATATTGATTGGCAATATTAATGTGTTGCAGTATATTAATTAACCTAATTTGTTTACTGTCCTATTTTCCTATTTTGTATTTGGATTTTTTTCCAGCTGAAAAATTATATTATATAGTTTCTCACATTCTAACTAAAAACTAAAAATAATCCAAACAGTATATATTAATAAACTAGTTTCTTTGTTAATATTTAACTAGACTATGAAACCACATTTCTATAAAAAGAGAAAAAATGATATCTTGTGTAAATTGTCCTATAGCTGCAAATGCAATTTGTCTATTTGCAAAATAAACAGAAATAATTCCTAATACCTGATTCTTATAAACTGTAAAAAGAACCCAAATAAGAAAATATAGCCTATTCCTTTCAGTAAGTCCTTTACTTTTTCGAGCACAGAATCTGGATGGTATATTTGTTAAAAATGAGACCGGAACCTTTTTTTTTTTTTTTTTTTTTTAAGGCATGCAAACCTGTGAGGGAGGTGAGTCTTCTCTTTCTCGATTTATCCATTTACCAGCTTCCCCAAATTTAGGCCAGCCTGCCAATGTTACCGGAGCCCCACAACCCACGGGCCGCCTCAGGTTCTATTACTTAAGCACCTTTGATCGATCAACAGATGTATAATTCACGAGAGTCTTGGTGGCAAGGTTGTCAGTGTCAGACACTGTGTGCATGACTGATCTCCTCCTCTTCAGGGAGAAAACAGTCACAGAAGGAGTTAACTCACACAGGACGTCAGTCGCTACAGCCTGTTTGGAGCAGATAATGCCAGAATTAGTATTCTGACTTTATGCGCGTCTTACTGGAGGCTTTCATACGTATCAGTTAGCTATTTGTGACTGTGTATCGATTTAATTATCTCTTCAAAGAGACAATCTTATGTACGTAAGCTAGTGCAGGGTTTTGGATTCAGTTGATACGGGTGTGAGCGTTTAGGACACGATGTGAAATGATCCTTTCCCTAAGCTTCTGGGATGTCTTTAGAAAGATGATCGATTCCTTTAGGGTTGTGTAAGTGTCCTCAAAAATATCACACTTTCTCCTATTATACTTTTAATGCAGCAGGACTTTTATTTCTTGCAGCTCACCATAAGCACTTTTTGTTTTGATACTATTTTGCAAAATACCACTGTTTATTGAGACACCTGTCTTAAGATTGTTTTTACATTTCTTATTCATGTGTGAATACAGATGTCTAGAACTGGACTTTTAGAATAAAACCATACAACATCGAACATGTGAACTTTTCCTACACTATTAGTTATAAATGTTTACAAACCGAAATCCGTTTTCTTTACAGAGCAATAAAGCATGAAAAAATAATTTGCTGAACCACATTAAATAAAAATAAGTAACACAATGAAGAACAATAAAAGCAGAATATACCACAATGGCTTTATTAAAGAGGAGCAACACTATTAAGACATTGAAGGCCAAGATGAGAGTTTTAAAATGTATTATTTGGCACCCAGGCAGCCAACTTAATATAATTTTGATATATATCTACAATATGGTTAATACAATGCCTTTTAACGCTAAAAAATATGTTAAAATAACCCAATCACCATTTGTTTTTTTAAAATTGATCAGAATCTTCAGAAAGAACTTGACAGAAAAACAAATGACTGTCCTTTTTTTTCCCTTCTGTGAATAAATATAAAACAAAATCTCTAAACCACATTGTCAGTTGTACTTTAACACTTTCAACTAATCCTTACAAGGAATGCCAATTATGTGGATGGCGTTGTGATTGACGCGGAAAACCACTTTAAATGTTGACTAGAGGGGATAATTCATGGTAGTTTGTGGAGAAAACTGTACGGGAGAAACGGCTTAAAGATGCAAAAGCATCCCTCTGAAAAGGAAGATTGATGCATGAGCGAACTGATCCTTAACGTCAGAAATTCAAAAAGATTTGTCCAGAGTTATAATAGAACCTAATTTCTGCACGCTCTGGAGATGTGCTTTCATCAGTTGTTTACCGGTATTTTCTCGATAGAAAGGCCCCGTTCCTCCAGCGACAGCAGATTCTCCGTGGTTCATTCATCCTTCTATTTGTGCTGAACAGAGCTTTGCTTGCATTACATATCCGGCGTTTATAGATATGCAAGCATTAATGTTGAACACTTTGTCAAGGCGTATTTGATATCTCTCCTTCACTGTCTCATAAATCAAAGGAAGCACTTTATTATATTGGCAGCGTAGGAGATATTGACATGGCATTTTGGTGGCATTATGAAGCCAGTTTAATATCGCCTTATTGTGTTGTAACGGCATCAAATCGTACATCATCTCAGGGATGAGCTGAAGCACTAAATGCTCGATTGAGCTGATGCACCAACTTTATAAAGGTTAGCTCAGCGTAAAAATGAAAACACCTCGAAGGCATCGAGTCCATGAATGCTGCTCAGATTGTCTTGTTTGTTCTTTGGGAATTTAAAACTTTTATTATCTCCGAAGGACATTTCATGTCCTTTTGACTCAATAAATGAAGACAAACATTGTGGAAGGCTGCCTTTGTGGATTTAACATTTGTTTTACATCAGTTCTGCAAACCTAAAGCTAACAAAAGTCTTTCAGAGCGAAGTATGTAGAACTTACAAAAAGTTGTAACTCTACATTTCCAACTTTAAATCACAGGCATAGCCTTGTGTTGTCTAAAATGAGTTCAGACTGATTTGTCCCTTTTTTAGTTTTAATCTGCAAAGTTGTTTAAATTTGCTAAATTATCAGGTTTTGCATTTGTTTCTTCATATTCAAGAAGGTTACTAAAAGTAAATTTACTGTGCATAAATAGAAAACCCAGCGTAGAAACAGCCAGAGCTTTACCTGTTCAAACTTCTGTCTTACTTTTTTTTTTTTTTTTTTATGTTTTAGCAGAAAAATTAAAGGAAAATGTTATTTGTTGTTCAATTTTATTTATTAGTTTTACTGGAATGTTTCAGCAAATGTCACCAAAAAAAGAAGCACCCAGAAACTTTGGAAATGTACTTTCTGATAATCTATTTGGCAGGTACAATTTCCATGTTTATAACCACGGTGAGTGTTCTTTGTGAAGACAGACTTCTGATATTATTTGGTTGCTTTCCTCAATGCCCAGCTTTATCCAGAGTATTGGAGCAATTCTACCCATGTTCCTGGTGCTGGCCTTCATGTACTCTGTGTGCATGACCATCAAAAGCCTGGTGCTGGAGAAGGAGCTGCGGCTTAAGGAGGTGCTGCGCGCCGTTGGTGTTCAAAACGGCGCCCTCTGGTCCGCCAGGTTCGCAGAGAACATTGTTCTGCTCACAGTTCCATGTGTGCTCATAAGTGTCATGCTCAAGGTCAGTAGGATAGGGTTGCTCAACTGAAAGTATCAAAACTCAAAGCATAAAATGTGAAGGTTATCCAAGACGTTTTTAGAGCTTTTCAAAATCCACAAAGTTTGGAACCTGGAAAAAAAAAATGTTGTCTACGAATAAATCTCACATAGGTCATTATGGACAAAAACTGTTTATGCTTTGTGTTTTGGTTCTCTCTCTCTTTGTTAATCATAACTAATTGATGAGCATAGAATCAAATCATTATCTTCAAATCTTCTAATCAGCCATATCCGTATAATTAATTAAGCATGCAACCAAAACTGCACTTGTGTTTTCTTCTGTTCCTGTAATCAGAGTATACAGTTGTAATTGCTCCTTTTTTCCAATTTGGGAAGTGAATGTTTGGTGCTATGTGTTCTTGTGATTGCAGTGGAAATTAATCATATTTCACTGCCAAATAAGTTTTACTTTATATGGTGCTGAAAGGTAATTTGAGTCGTAAAGTGGGAGGTAAAGGTGGGCTCTTGTTCAATGATAAGCGGTGGATGGGCTGAAAAAAAAATCCTTTTGGAGGTTGAGATGGGACAAATCTGTCACACATTATTTTCTGTACTTATTATCTTATAAATTTACCTAAAACCAGTAATACAAAAGAAAAAAAACCTAGTTTTATGTGCAATCCCTAGGTTCAGATTTTACATTGTTGATGCACATTTGTGTAAATTATGCTGAATAAATATATGCAAGCGATGAATCCAAAAGTAATCAAACATTATTTACAATAACTTGCAACTGTAAAAGAAACAACAAAAGAAAACAAAAGTGATCCTTTTTTATAGTCTTTATTTTTTATTGAACATGTATCAAATAATTTAAGGATAATTAATCTGGATTTATATTAAACACATTTGAGTTTTGCTGCAAATCTGTTAATACAATATAACATTCAAGGACACCATTAATGTTGCACATATTTTTTTCTGGTAATTAAAATGAACAGCTGTTTAGGTTTTTTGCCTGCAAGCCGGTTTGATAAAAATAATGTTTTTTATTGCTTATCTGCTCATTTTGCTTTTGTTGCACGTGTCGGTGTTATTCATCTGCTCGAATAACACTCGCCTGAGATCTTTTTAGGAAATAAACACAAGCTGTTGTGTTAAAAGAAACCACGCCTCTAGTGTTCACATGGTGAAGCAGGATTAAAACCGACCCCCTTTAAATGTTGCACATCCTTCAAAAACTACTCGTTTTGAAGGCACCATTTAATGAAGTAAAAATGATGGTTATTGGGGATGAGTGTAATCAATTTGAGCAGTTTAATTGGAAAATGTGGCTGATAAATAAGAAACCGATACTCGAGCAGCTGGGTTAAATGTAATTTCCCATCAGCCTAATGCATTTGTGAGCTCACAATAGTTTGTAAACATTAATAACAATAAATTGAGTTAGTTGCCTGCTGCGTAGGAGCCAGAGTAGTGTCTGTGCATTCAGATCACAGGCTCGTTCTAAATGATAATTTCACAGCCATTTTCAGCACATTAATAATAATTGTGAATCAAAAGGTAATTATCAAACGCTGTATCTGGATAAGGTCTACCAACAAGCAGTTTAGTCACATGCACCTGGGTCCCCCGCCATTGTGCACTTGTTTTCTCTTCCATTACAACGGAGATAATGCTTTTACTGTCTGGCACACAGGTGGATTTATTTGCAGTGTTCCCACACATGGCTCCCACATCAGATCAATTCAGTGAAGGAGTTGTTTGATCAACTTTCCAAATGCAGTTTTTGCTGTTCCCCCATTCCTGCATGGTGGTAAATATTTTACTCCAATAACTGCATTCTAAATCCACAGTATCATCACTGAAGTGTTTAATGTCTGCCGGTACTGTGAGCCGACCAGTTGAAGAACTGAAGAGGTCTTTCTCTTCACTCACCCCTTCCACAAGGCAAAATGAAAAGCCTTTAATGGAAAACTCCAAGACACCACAATTACATGCTGTGTCTGAAGCAGCACACTTGATGCCATGTTCAAAGAAAAAAAGGAACTTTGTGTGACATTTGTGTGAGAGACTGTTGTGTGACCCCCTCCTCACAACACCATTGGCACAGGTCTAACAAGTCATCAGTCTCCGCCACTGACCTTTCTAAACCAGACACTTCTCAGGATGAGAGTCCCAACTTGGTCAGATGCAATGTACCTTCGAAGAAATGCCATTTTTCATTTCACCTTTCTGTCAGCCACTACACAGGAGGTTGAATATGAAGCTAATTGTTAGATTAATCCCTTGTTTCAATGGGGCTCTTGATGCATGGTGTGGGTGGTACATGTGCTGGGTTCCATTTAGCTTGGTTGTCATATTAAGAGTTTGGAATGATGTCACTCTTAGTTTAACTGTGTTCCACCAGCAAGCTGGAAACCTCGTTGGTGTTTTCTATTTGTTACAATATTTTAGGCTAACACTGTAGTAACTCATTTATTAAAGTTCTTTTCACTGAGCGACAGCTTGTTGGACACACAATTCTCCTTAGTCTTAAAGTAACCAGCCTACATGTGCAATTTGGAGGCATGGGTGCTTCTCCCCATCAAGGACCTCTAGTCCACAGAAAGCACCGTATAGACCCAAGGGATCTGTTATTGATGTAGAAATCTTGAATTTTTTATTTTTTTTTTCAGGTGCTTGTTGACTTCCTCCTGCTTCACTGTGAATAGCATAACAATAAATTACGTGAAGCGCTGTCGCCTCAGTTTGGTTAGGTTCTAGTATCGGTACAAGGTCAATGTTGTCCATTTTATGTTCTCTAATAACCGACCTAATCAAGTAAATTTGAGCCACATGTTCAGTATAATGTATTCTTTCTACCAGGTTCGACTCTGCCTTCAGGTTTGAGCAATTCTTTCACCACAATGAATAATCACAGATGTTTTCTATATACTCCAAGCAGTCGGGGATCTGTAGTGCTCTGTTATATGGAAAAGGCAACAAAATGTCTTTTCAAAACCTTATAGAGACCATTCAAATTCCAGTTGGTTTATGTTTTTGTGTGTTCTTGTTGTGTAGTGATGGCTGCCTGCTAGGGACTAAAAAACACTATGTTGTATTTATTTTACTTTTATTCAGAATTCAACTATCAACACTTTTATCTTTTGGAGCAAAAGAAAATCACTTCTGAGTTTAAACAGAATGCATGAGCTTATTGCATAAGTTTATTACTGCACGCATTTATTAAAAGCTCAGTTGTTCTTTATGCTGCTAGTTTCTTACTTTAGATCTGTGGTCCAAAATATAATGTAAGAGGATACATTACATTTGTACCCATAAATAAACAGAGTGGTTGTCTTTTCTGGTAATGCTCCTTCACCTTTCAGATACCTACGATCGCTGGCGAGTTCTCTTCCCTTGTACATGACCTTAGCATGGGTTTATTCAGTGGCCATGATCGTTAAAGGCGTTGTTTCTGAGAAAGAGGCGCGGCTGAAGGAGACCGTGAGAATCATGGGCCTGAGAAACAGCATCTATTGGCTGACCTGGGCGGTTTCCAGCGTGTTGCCGCTAGCCATCAGTGCTTTCCTTCTAACTCTGACACTCAAGGTGATTTAAGGATAATTTAAAATTGGCTCAGAAAGGACCTGACTCTAGTTTTGGAGAGATTTGGTCATTCATTAATCTTAGTAATAACAATAGCTTTATCGTAAGCAGCACTTTGACCTTGGAAGATAATTAATTTACCTCAATTGACCTTAAATGTTCTCTTTGATTTTAACAGGCTTTTACATTATGGAACTTCTCTTTAATGAGAATTAATCTTTCTCAGAAGAACCATATTCCCCAGTAGTGCAATGGTTTCTTTTAGTTAGTTACAGAAACTGCAACTGCATTGCTGATTTTGATTAAAGTGAATAGATTGCAAGCAGCTCTCGAAAATTAGAGAATGGTCCTTCATCAAACAGGTAGAGTAAAAGCGTTGCACATTAAAATGGCACACACACACACATATATATATTATATACATATATAATATATATATCTTTTTAAAACTTTTCCTTTTCCGCTATGTTTAGCCTAATAAAGGTACTTCTAAAAAAATTGGAATATTGTGTAAAAGTGCAATTTCTTGTCAATCATCTCAAAAATATATTATTTTTTAGAATATTAATTTACATATTCCAAGCCTTTGTTTATTGTAATTTTGTTGATTATGGGTTACAGATGATGAAAACCCAACATTCAACATTTGTCTCAGAAAATTTAAATACCGTGGCCAAGGTCATTAATAGAAACTTGCATGCAACACTGCGAATAGGTGTTAACCAAAATCATCTTTTACTCTGCCTGAACTGGCAAAGCCATACAAATTCAGAAATTGTTATATGGACCGAAACCTCTCTGTTCATTTTTGATTTCCTCAAATTGTTGAAAATTCCCCAAAAGGTAAACTGATAAGAGTACAACCAAAAAGAGAAACAACTCGCATGATGTATCTGAGTTGTTGCTAATGAAACCTGCTGTACCAGATGGATGGAAATCTGTTTTGAACAGGAGAGGTTTTAGTCATGTTCTGAAATAACTGTGTGGTCTGTTTCTGTGATAAATCTGCTATGATGATCATTCTCTTCCCAACCTGCCTTTGTGATTACTTCTAGGAACTTTGCAGTGTTTTTGAGACTAACTTTTCTCTCTGTCTTTTTCACCAAACTTTTCACACACAGTATGGCAAAGTCCTGCAGTACAGCGACCCTTCAGTAATCTTTGTCTTCTTGCTGGCCTTCTGTTTGGCCACCATCTCCCAGTGCTTCCTCATTAGCGTCTTCTTCTCCAAGGCCAATTTAGCGGCGGCGTGTGGCGGCCTCATCTTCTTTCTCCTCTACCTGCCACACAGCCTCTGCTACGCCTGGAGGGACGTCATGGGTTTTGGGGCCAAGGTGGCTGTGGTAAGTCCATCTTTAGCTCTAACATTTCTTTTTTTTTTTTTTTTAATTATATCTTCCCCTGCTGTTATTATAAGTAAGGGTGGATTTGATCCTCAGTGTTATTCCAAGGTTATATTTGAACTATTTTGATCAAAATTTTAAGGTCACAGTTGTTCGTCCTATATCTATTCACTCATCCAGAGTATTTTATAGTGAAAGGAGTGAGTTCACCTCTAGCACCAGTAATATTCATTTGTCATCGTCTTCGCAAGCCAACAGATGGTAAAATGGGATCTGTGAAGTCTTGCAAATGA
Organism: Girardinus metallicus; assembly: GCA_903067095.1. Lineage (NCBI taxonomy): Eukaryota > Metazoa > Chordata > Actinopteri > Cyprinodontiformes > Poeciliidae > Girardinus > Girardinus metallicus. Next base: position 13,371 of record CAEGAE010044524.1, read on the forward strand.
ATTAAGGATGGTAGTGACATTAAATGACAATGGAGCTGCTTGTAGGAAATGCTTTTTGTATTCATGATGACTCCATAAATTTTCGTTATGGTTTGTTTGCACTGCCATATTTTCACGTGAGGATTCTCATAAAGGATTTGCATAAATGAAAAAACAAATATTCACATTGTACATTTTTATTGTATTTTCCCCTGTTTCTGAGTAGCAAAGACAAACAGTATACTGCTGCTCAACTTTCAGCGTAGCCTTTCTGTGTGACCTTCATTACACTTCTGGTATTGTTTGTCTTCACACTGCGACTTGAAGATATAAGGATGAAAAATCTTGATTCTTGATTGCGGAGTGTGCCAATGCATCCTTAAACAGTTGCATCAATTGGAGTTTTATTTTTTGCCTGCTTCAGAAATGCTGCATCAGGTGTTTTTATGGTCACTGTTTTTATGTTGTTTCACTGGACAACAATCTGTCCTGTTGTAATGTGTGAAGTGAATGGAATATCAAATGGAAAGTCTGAACTTTGACTAGACAGTTCTACAACATGAATTTGCTTTGGTTTAAAGTATTCAAAGTCTCTTACTTTGCTGTGTCTCCTATGGCTTGTGGAAAACTGCAAACAGGGCTGTATGTTTCAGCATTGAATTTCTTTCTTTTCTTGATACTCGTTCATTACAAACCTGTTATAGGCATAACTAACAGGTCTCAGATTTTGACACCTGTGTTGTAGTTCCCTGCATTTCTTCCAGACTTACCATGAGCCTCTTGGTAGCTCCTCTGATTATCAATCTTCTTGGGTGTGTCCAAATTCATGGCTGCTTCCTTTGAAGGCCTCAGCTTACCCAGTAAATGTTCTGGAATATTTAGGAATTTCAATATACCCAGCTCCAAACAAAAGCATCTGGTTTCTTTTATAGCAGCACAGACTTAATGGCACATTAGAACCAGTTTTTAAACTCCACAGTTGGCTGTTCAGTGTTGGAAACAAAATTAACTCCTGTTTAGATTAACGCCCTTATTAGGTCTTGGAAAAAAACCCAAAGGGTCATTTGCATTTCCTCCCCAAGTTTGGAACTGCAATAATGACACAAACCACCATCCAATTTATTCTTTCTCCCTGTCAGAGTGCCCCTCTCTGTGTGTGTAGTTTCCCTTTTTTCATTCTGCTCAGATAAAACCACATCATTCCAAGGCCAACACACCCCACCCCTACGCACGCACACAGCGACTTTGATACTTTGGTTTTTAATCTGAACAAATTTTTTTCCATTTTGTAAAGACAATATTCACCTGTGTGCTGGAGGGAGAGCTTCAGGCAGTGCACAGAGGTAAAACAGAGAAAATTCTGCTATGCTTTGACCACTTCCTTTCTTTTTTAATGAGATAGAAATAGGAGAGGGGCTAAACCTCCTTTGTACTGGATAACCAGAGACATTTTCAATTAGCTATTAAGCCCAGGAAAATCTTGAAAATTGCTAAGCTTCCCCAAAAAGTAATGTGGAACTTTTCAGGCTCTTCTTTGAAATCAATTAATTGATCTATGGTTTTATGACAGCGAGCGGTAGTTACTTGACTCCACTGGCATACATTGGAATCTACAGTTGGTTATTTTCACTATCTGTTACATAGAGCTTTGTCTATTTCAGCATTTGTTCTGAAACACAGTACAAAGTCAAACAGGAAATGAGAGTTTAGTTTGTTTAGGATTCACATTTAGCTGCAGCAAAGCAGTGGTCCACACATCATATAATCATAACTCTAAAACAATTAAAACAGAACGACATAATGGGTAGGACGATAATTTTGCATTTCTATAATTCTTCAGATTATTGATGTTTATGTAAAACTGACTGCACATCGCTGGCAGTGGCAACATCATCCAGTGGGCATGTATTCTTTCAGGCAATGAAATCAGAGATCAGTGAGGAAAATGGATGTATAGAACAGAAAAAATATAAACATCTTTTATTGTCTCACAGTGGGACAATCCAGATGTATCAGGGGCAAAGTCCAGACCTTAAAGGAAGTTTGATTAGACCCTCTTTTTAATTCAAACAATTTAAAAAAGTCTAAGTTCGTTGAGACACACAACAAAAGACTTGGAATTGTAGTTCTGCATACTGCAAAATATTGACTCAATGTGCCTGAACTATATTTTTTTCCGTAAAAGATTTTAGTAAAAGAATGTGCAGTGGACCCCTGCTTATTTGCAGATCATTATGAAAGGAATCACCTATTCACTGATTTTTCTGTGGAACATATCTCCAAATTATTCGCCTAGTTTGTGATTCCTGATCTCTTCGCATACTGAGTGTGAGCTGTATTAATTTTCTTTGTTCGTGTATTTTGTGTTGGACTATGATCTAAAATCCCAATAAAATGCATTGAGGTTTACAGTTAAGCTCAAGGTTGGAAAGTGCAACGAAAAGGAAGAAAGCAAATCCATGAACCTGTTCTCCTGCTTTTTAGTGAAAAGAAGCATCAATTATTTTACAATGCACTATAACTAGCTCCTTCATTTAAAATGAGAAAAAAACGGTAACATTTGGTGGTTCCACTTGGGGGAAAAAAAATCAATTATTTGTCATGGATTGGAGAGAAGTGTAGCTTTTTGCTGCTCCAGTCTCAAAAATGTTCAACCTTAGAAATGTCTTGGAGATAGAATAATAATTATATCTAAAAATAAGAATGGGTACAACACTTTGTAAAGGAGACTTTTTCAGACAGAAGCGTATTTATGGGGTTCTTTGCCTGTCATTCCAGGAATACTGGTCATAAACGTCAAAAATGAACAAAAAGAGTAACACAACCCACCCCCTTGATTACTCTTCCTCTTAACAATGGATTTTGTCCAAAGCCAGCTGAATGATGTCTAAATCTCCAGTTTGACATGTGTTCAATAAGAGGGGGCTTGTTTTGTCTGCCTCCCAACTTGTGCCCTTTTCTCAACAGCCAAAAGGAATGGGCTCTTGTTGTTTTGTCAGCCGTTCATACAGAGGTCAAGGATGGGTGGCCCTTCGCCCCGCTGTCAGCCCTCATCTGTTGACTGATTGGCAGATGGACAGCGGAGGGCAGCACAAGATGCTGCCAGCAGGCTTAGGAGCCAGGCAGGCTAGAGGTTTGGCGTCAGCCACAGAGCTGCTCTCTCGCTCGTCCTCTCTCTCCATCTCTGTGTAGTTGTGTAACCTCGGCTATCCGTGATGATTCGTCTCTCAAGCTTCAGCAAACACTTGTGCAGGAGTATAAATGCTGCGAGCAAATGAGGTGTGATGAAACAGCTGGCGGGCAACATGGCAATGTGGAACGAGGGGCCATGGCAGATGATGTCTCACGCGGGCAAAGCATCATTTGCAATTTCCCGCTGTATGAAAAATCCAACAGATTTTTGTTTGCAGCAGATGGATTCGGCTGTCCATCTTGTCGGGTGGCAACAGTCTCTCATGGCATCACCTAAATTCGGTAATTAAAGATGGTTTTTCAACCATTTCTTTTCATTAGCTCGACGTTTTATGGCGCAATCATTTAGTTCATTAACCTTAAACAATTTGTTTTGGAAACACACAAATTTAGTGACCTTTTTCACGTTCTGTCATGTTACAACCACAACCCTCCATTGATCTTGTTAGGATTTTATGTGCTTGATCAAAACTAATTGTGTGGTTGTGAAGTAAAATGGAAATGATGCAAGGTTGTTAAACTTATCATTCAGCCTCCAATTACTCTGATACTTTCTATTAAAATGAACATAGCTGTTAAATAGAAGTCACCTCTGTGTAATTTAGTTTAATTTTAAATACAACTGTCCTGCAAGGTCCTCAGTTTAAATTTATTCAGTGAACCATCAGTATCATGAAGAACAAGGGATAATGTTTTGGAAAGGTTTAAATCGGGGTTAGGTTATAAAACAACATCCCTCTGAACATCTCAGAAAGGCCTTTTCAGTTTACCATCTTAAAATTAAGAGTATAGCATGATTACCAACCCACCAAGAGTGGCCTATTTAAAGTACAGACCAATTAAGACTCCATAGAAAGACCTGTAAATTAATGTGCACACATTACCTCGATCCAGAGAATCGACAAAAACCTAAAAATTATGCGAAGACATAGTCTGTAGTCGCAGCAAAAGGTTTCTAACCAACAAGAGGCTGAATAGAAAATGCACACCAGACTTTGCGAGAAAAATGGAAACTGTGTCACGACCCTTCAATTTCTCAGTTATGCAAAGCTTTGTGTTTTTCTCACCTTGCAATCAGAAATGTCAGTTCGTTATATGAGGATTTTATGTGACAGACAATGAGATAAACTTCAATGGATGGGAATACTTTAAAGGCAGTGGATTTGGCTGTACTTGGAGGGGGGAAAAAAAACTCAGCACGTCTCATTAAGCTCACTCCCTAATTAGTAATCTCCTAGCTTCATTGAGAAATGAAAAGGAAAAGCACAAATTTATTGTTTTTTGTTGGTTGGTGAGCCAAGCTCTGTTGGCTGGGACCGCTCACCAGGCATCCACCCAAGACTCCAGATCCAAGCTTAGCTGATTCCTCCATTCCCATCTTTACAGTACAGTATGTTAACACAACCAGCTGCTCGCCCCTATTACATATTCAGCACGCAGATGAAAAGGAGCAGGGTGAACTTTGTGCAACATTTGCATATTTTCTGAGTAGTTAAGAATTTTGCTTAACTAAAAATGTTTGTTCTTGCGTTTTTTTTCACCTTCAGAGTTTACTGTCATGTGTTGCCTTTGGTTATGGGTGCGAGAACTTTTCCAAATATGAGGAGCAAGGCATCGGTATACAGTGGCACAACATTATCAGGAGTCCCCAGGAGGGGGATCCGTACACCTTCATCATCTCCATCGCCATGATGCTCGCTGACGCCGTCTTATACTGGGTGCTAACCTGGTACATTGAAAATGTCTTCCCAGGTAATGATCTGAAGCAAATTATTAGTATATGTCCAATATTGTCTGCTTTTTTTGGTGTTTTTAATGTTGTAGTTTTTAAGACGAAATGTCCATAGTACAAATGTTGTAAAGACGTTTGATAAAAGCTGTTCTAATGTGCAAGGAGTGGAGAATTTATACTTTTTCAAGAGCAGCAGCAGGCTAAAATAGCATTTAAACTATTTTCTTTGTGGCAGTTGGTGAAGCTGTTGTGTTTATTGGTCACTGACATATTAGCAAAACAAGATTCTAACAGAAGTATTTTTGTGCACTGTGGCAACATTTTCACCGTATGAGTTTGGACAGGAAAATAAACGTTCCAAATTTAATGAGAATAATTTTCAAAAGAGGTTTGGGGAGAGCAATCCATCTTTCTTAGTTGTAACTCTGGATTCAATGGGTCATTAGAGGAAATTTTCCTCACTTCAAATTTAAAATTCAGGCCTATGAGTGGAAATATAAACTCCACAGAAGAAAGATTAAGTTTGTGATATGGCCATTTGTTTTCTTCTTAATAGTTTTTCCAAATAGCATTTGTTGACTGTTTCAACATCACTTCGCCAAACAATAATCTGTTGTTGTTCTTGCACAGAATTCTACATTTTATTAATATCTATGCACCAATGTTCTTCTGAACTGAATGAATAATTTTTTTCTTCCTCCACTTCTATTTTACATCTTGCACATCCTGGACTTCATTGTATATTTTTAAGCCAACACGTATGAAAATATGACGATCGTTCTTCTTGTTTGATTGCAGGTCAATATGGGATTCCTAAGCCATGGCACTTCCTGTTCACTTCCTCTTACTGGTGTGGGATGACACCAGTAGCTGAAAACAACCCCGATCTGCTGACAGACTCTGGGGCGCACATCGGTAAACTCCCATTTCATTTTCTGTTCTCATTTCTTGGTTTGCAATTGTTGATCATATTCTCATCAGCCTGTTTATGTCCTGTGGGAAACACGGTTCTGATAAGACCTGGAGGTGAGAAGAGGAGAGTTGCGAACAAACATTAGCACCTCATTTGTCACATCTGGTGATAATAGTTCTTTGTGCTTCGACGGGCTGGGGGAAACAGGAGTTACAAGTAAAGGAAACTGCTAAAAACAAGTAGAAACTCCAATTAACATTCCTAGTGACAAGTTTCTGTTACTTTCTGTTTAGCTTTTCTGTGTCCATGCGTGTGCATATGTGTGTATGTTTCATAGATCAAAATAGGCTCTCAGAAATTTGCTAAACTCAGAATATGAGTGATAATGCGTAATTAGAAACATTTTTGATGGCTTTCATTTTTTTAAACGTTGGTGTAAACAAAGATGTAATTAATGTAAGCAATTGATGCAAACCTTTATATTTTGAAACACATATTTTATTCTGTTTTTTTTCCTTCAGTTTTTTAAAACATATCTAATTTTTTGCTTATGTAGTTTTTATTTATTCATTTATCTCTTGTACTTTTTCTTACTATTCAAAAAGACATTGGTGTAAATATTGATGCAGGTGTGGTAAACACTTTAGCACTTTACTTCACTGTGTTTATTCTAAGCTATTCATTTGTTTATGTCGTATTTTAGTTTAGTTTGATTTGTTTTGAACCAAAGTTAAATGAAAAGACTCACAAAACATTAATACGTAAAAGCATTGATGTTGATGCAGATGTTACACCTTTAAACAATTAATTTGTAAACATGATCAACTTTAATCATTTTTTTCTTTAATTTCGATGCATTTTTCTTATTTATGTCAATTTATTCTTTTTTTTAAAGTTTTTTGCCTTTTCAGAATTTATTTTGCTCATTTTTTTCATTTCTTTTAAAATGCATTTTCCTCTTTTCTGTGTGTGTGTCCATATGTATGTTTTCATAAAGGATATTTTGAAAGACCACCTCCCAGTGTGAAAGCGGGGGTGTCAATTCGCAATCTTGTCAAGATCTACAAGACCGGGAAGAAAGTGGCGGTAGACGGCCTGAGCGTAGACTTCTACGAGAATCAGATCACATCATTTTTGGGCCACAATGGAGCTGGAAAAACAACCACAATGTGAGGCATATTATTTAATTCTCTTGTATTTTCCAACCCGTCTCAACCTTTGTGTGAATTGCACATAAACTGCTGACTTTACTGTAGCTGCATGTATTCAGAGTTTGCTGCTTTGAAATGGGAGATCTTACTGTGAAGACATCCATCAGAAAGAGTCAGCTATTACAACCGATAGTGGGAGTTATCTAATTGCTGCTTGGGAAATGACTGAAAAAGGTTGGTTGGGGTTTTGGATGACAGAAAATAAATGAAATCCAGTGGCCCAGAAAGTCTGAGTGACACAGAGAGCAAGCGATGCAGGACTAAGGGCTGCAGGGAAGACGTCTGCTCTGATCCACTGGAACGAAACATAACAGGGAACAATAAGAGGAAGGACAGAGGAAGGACTCTGTCACATACTAAAACAGTGTGTCGGCAGATTTTATTAAGGGCAATATCTCCTCATCAGGGAGACGGGATCTTATGTTTTATTTTTGTTTTCTGTAAGTCAGGAGAAGAGAATCTAAACTCTCCCTAAAACTGTATTTAAGTTTTATTCAGCTTCAGTTTAAACTGTGAGATACAGTTTGCCTGGACCTTATGGTGAAAATAAATATTAAAATCTTTAGATATAAAAAAAATACTTGCTTTTGTGAGTTATGATTTTTTAAGAAAGAAAACTGTCTATACATTGTGTAATGTGGGGCAAGAAAACATCGTATTATAGAGATAAAAATATTAAGCCAAAGACACTTATTTCAGTAAATGCAGTAGAAACTAAGAAATAATTAGACACAAAGCTATTTATATCTCAATACAATAATTTAAATTTGTTACATGTCAGAAAAAATTATGTTTTTTAACTTATTTAATGTCAGATGTGTTTAGTAAAATTGCCTTGTAAGTTGTATATAACATGACATAAAATGTGTTGGGCCATTCTCCTTCAAGATTATCATTGCTAGAATTTTGGCCTATTTCTATTGAATTGAATTAACTCAGTCGGGTTTGTAGTCTCGCTCTCAAACACTTCTTCACATTTGTCAACAGTTTTTTCTGTCACCCAAATATTGATCTCTTTTGTCGTTAAGCCATTCTGAAATTAACTTGACTGTATGGCTTGGGTAATCTTTTTTTTTTTTTTTTTTTTTTTTTTTAATAAACTGATGTTTTTCCTTTGTTTGTTTTCATAGGTCAATTCTGACCGGGCTGTTCCCACCTACATCAGGAACAGCCCTCATCCATGGATACGACATCCGCACCGACATAGACAGCATTAGGAAGTATTTGGGAATGTGTCCGCAGCATAATGTCCTATTTAATGAGTGAGTGAATTAACAAGGCTTAGTCATTCTCTCTCTTTGGATTACAAAGTGGAAGTATGTGGGTCTTTGCCCAACAACGTATTTTTTTCCATGTAATGAGGCCTTGTAATGACTCAGGCTCCCCAGCAACACATAATTATTCAGTGTTTACTTTGAAATGCATTGACCTTTATTAATACCATCTAGAAGACTCTCCTGAAACTGTTTTTACCGATCACCATATGTTACCTTTTTTTTTTTTTGTTTTTTGCTTTCTCTCACTTCTTTGTTCTTTGCCTCTAACTTGTTCTTTGTTCTGGTACCTAATGCAAATGTGACAGCCTAATTACAGCAGATCCCAATTAATTATTTCCTTGGTAATTTCCCATCACTAGGATTCCTGTAAAATGCCTCTGTCAAATTATTTATGATACATATTTAGCAAGTTTTTTATTTTCTTATTATTGCTAAAAAGTTTCTGGAACTCCAGATATCTAAGTCTGAAATAGTATTGAATTTTGGCATTAATAAATGGTTTCAGTGGGAACTTTGACGTAGTTCAAATGTTCATTCAGGTCTAAAGATGTCTGTAGGGAAACTAATTGCTTTCAAACATTTAAACGGACAGAAATACAATAATTTTACGTTAGGCCACTTGTCCCCCTTCTCACATTAGCTGAACTGGTGTTTCATGCTGTTGTAAAACTTTTCTAGACTCACTGTGGAGGAGCACATTTACTTCTACGCCAGGTTGAAGGGACGTAGTCGCAGTGAGGTTGACTCTGAAATGGACCAGATGATTAAAGATGTCGGTTTACCACACAAGCGTAAGGATCTTGCTAAGAACCTATCAGGTGAGGCTGAGTGTACCATGACACATCGCTTATGATGTGATTGACATTATGCAGACCTATAAATTTAGTCTTGACATGTGTAGTAATTAAGTGTAGGAATGATTTTTATAAAGAAAACTAATTATAAGCCAAACCTTCCTTTCTTAGTACCTGCATGCAATTCCTCCTCAAATAGGATCTGTGTAGCAGATCCTATTTGATAAATTGTTCCAAGTCACGGAATGCTTGTGAGCAAAATCACTGAAATATGACTTTCAAGGATGATCTATGATGACATTTCCACTACATTAGCACCGCACTGGATGCATTTTGAAGAGCCTGCTAAGAGAGAGGAGCTGAGAATTATTGTTGTGCAAGTGTATCTGCGTCCCGGCCATCAATCATTTCACAGCTTCCAAACGGCAATAAAGCACAGAGCCGAACATCTCGTCATATTTATTCCATAATCACTTTCCGATATTGTGTCTGTATTTGAAACTTAATGCTGACACAGCCATGTGATATGTTATTTTTGATGAAAATGTCTTAATATAAATAAAAATGTGACTGTTTTACCTCATTTACATTCGATTAAATAAGTGAGAGCAATACTTTTTCAAAAGTATTTGTAATCCCAGAGTTTTTTCACATGTTGTCGTGTTACAGCCAAAAAATTCAATGTCCACCTAAACTTGACATAGCAAGGCAAGAAGAATTATTGTGAAGTTGACACAAATCATAGTCATTTTCTTCAGTGAAGACATACGTATAAAACCCAATACATGAATACATACCAACATAAATATTGAGTAAATGAATAAATAAATCATGTATTTATTATTTTTGGATGGCGCCACTTAATGAAAACATGTAAATATTGTGTAATAATAGTGTGTTTTAAGAAATTATGTCGGCGGCTTAAAATAACCCCACCATCTGTACTGAGATAAGCCAGTCGATCATAGGAAAACTGTCAAGACAGCGATCAAGACCATCTTAGCAGATAAAGAATCTGGAAATTTGTAAAAATCATATTTAGAAAAAAAATAATCAAATTTTTCAAAATGTTTTAAGAACAATGTGTTGTCTTTAATGCTTTTCAGGTGGCATGCAGCGAAAACTCTCTGTGGCAATAGCCTTTGTTGGCGGTTCAAACATTGTCATCCTGGATGAACCAACAGCAGGAGTAGACCCTTACGCTCGCCGGGGGATTTGGGATCTACTGCTAAAGTACAAACAAGGTGTGAATTCAGGAATAAATACAGTTTTGAAGTCTTTTGTGTTTACAGACCAAGTTGGATTGCTCACTGCTCGTTTGCACTGTTTTAAACTGAGGAAAAAAAATTTCACCTGTACTGAACCTTTCAACCTACAGCAATATTAGATGTAGGCTATTAAAGTATTCAGGCATTCAGAATGGCCTAAAAGTATCTTTTTAGCCCCGCTGTCAGAAAAAGTCAACTGTAAATGGAGAGAAATTGTGATTTGTGCAAACATGGGTCGAAGTGAACGAGAAGACAAGTAGCTTTTATTGACGGACTCCCTAATTGTCTGCTGAATTAGTCAGCCTGTCACTCTCTGGCTTTATATACACTGTGGTTGCTGAAGACTATAAGCAGAGCATGCACATTTTCTCTCCAAATGTCTAAATGTTTAATGTGCACTGAGTGACATTCCGCCCTCACTGTGTCATTAGCATCTGCCTCTCTCTAATCAAGCCCTTTTTACTCCAATCGTTAGCTGCAGATAACTCGGTTCTAATGAGAACCCCCACATTGTGGCTGTTCGAAATGACTCATTTTTGTTTCTCTCCGGTTTTATTTGAGCCACTGTCTTATGAAGGGTTGTCATTAGGCAAAGGATGTGGGAAAATGCTGCAGGGAGTCTATTTGTGTGAAAAACTGAAGGATGAATTTAGTTAATATTACAGTTCATCACAGCTTATTAAATGTGGAGGTTTTCCGCATGGACAGGTTGACCACTTTGCCTCAGAGAGGGTGTAGCTTTTATTAAACTGAATAGTGGATTATTTGTTTGGTGGCACTTTACCCTTTATGTTAAAATTATTGGAAATAAAGTACTTTTAAAATAGATTGTATGTTCGTAAGCCTTTATATGTTTAATTTAACTGAATTAGTTTAGCCCGAGCTAAACTAATTCAATCTTGACATCTTGTCATAAGAAGATAATCTTCAACAATATCTAAGACCTATAGCTTTAGTTATTGACTGCTAGGTCTGACTCAGAGGTCTCCACGAACTTTACATTCTGTCTTTGTTGTACGCATAAAGATTCAAAAAACAGAAAAGGAAAAGAGGAAATGAAAAAGAGAAACAAGAAGAAAATACCTTACTTTAGAAAATGATTGAAAAAGCAAATTATGACTTTTTCGTCATTATCCTTCACTGGAAGTTGATTACTATTCAGTTGCCCCAGTCATTATAGATAAAGCCCTAAGAATAAAATATATAATCAATGACGGTTTTTGATATGGGCGGTATGGCTGTCTGCTCAGGGTCTCTGTCTATCGTGTTTTGACCCTGGGATGTTGGAAAAAAAAAACAAACAAAAAAAAAACTAAACACGGAAGTCTTGGTCAGTTTTTCCCCACCCTCGTCTTCTACTGTTTGCTTGCATGTTTGATCAGCAGGAATTTTGCTCTGCAATGTGTTGCAAGAAAATGTGGTTGTATACCATAGAGGCGTGATGAAGTTAATTATGATAAAGACTGGCACTAAACTGATGTTTTCTTTCAGTTTTCAAGCGATTTGGAATTTACAGTCATATTTGTTGAATTAAAATATGGATTCAAATGAGGCCTGTTTGTCAGACTAAGAGTACCTTTTGTACTAAAAGTATGTTCAATATCTAATATTGAACATACTTTTCAATAATGCTTTCCTACATATGTGGCATATACATAAGTTAATGTATAAATTCAATTGCAATGGATGGTAAATTACAACACACATACGAGACGTGACATGAATGTAGTCAAAATTAATGTAAATTAATTCTGAATAAATGGAACATTTTTGCATTTGCAGTGAAAACTTGATGGAGCTAAGAAAATGTTAACTAAGCTATTGTACCAACTATTTTAGGACTGCAACGTGTACATAGTGCAACTATCACACAAATGCTTATTAATGTATAGCAGAAGTCAGTGTTGCAGAACAAATGAGATAAAATATAGAAGTAGTTCTTTCCCATGCAACAGCCGAAAAATGACCAAAAACAACTTAGTAAAACATTTTCCATGACATTACACAACATCTTACATCACACTCATGAATGATTTTTGCAAACCATAATGTCTAAAATTTGTTAAAATGTTATAGTAAGCACAAGGACTTGTAACCCAGTGGACAAGATATAAATTGTGTTGAAATAACTTAAGAGGTTTATGACTTGTAGTGACTGTCGCTAATAGCAGTTATGGAGTTTGCTTGTTCTTTATTACAAAGCCAAAGCTCATTATGTTTTCATCCTGCCTTTCTCATCCACCTGTCTCAACTTGATTTAGAGGAAAGGAATCTAAATAAAAGAATACAGTTTTGTAACTCTATTTTGCTGTATATGTTTTGAGTATGTAAAACAGCAATTTACCTGAACACATCCTTGATATATTACCGCATGCTCTAATTTGCTGCAACTTGCTATAAATCAAAATACCTTTGAGAGCCATTTGCAGTCCAAACAAATTTATTTTTTCCTCCAACTTGCAAATGATTCAATACTTTTTGGATTTTCTGTACATACACGCACACATTCATCTTCCAGGTTTGACCATCCCATGCAAAACGAGCCCATTCGGTTAGACTAAACCGCAAGCAATCTCTTTCAGCCCTCCCTTTTTTTTGTTTTTTGAAACCAGAATGTTTCCCTGCTGTATGTTAAATTGACTGGATTGCGTGCCTTGATGTTTCATTTCAGTTTATGTAGAAGGTAGGCTGAGTTTTCTAGGCAAAACATCATGCAGCGATGCTTTACTGTGAAGAGATGAATTAAGCAGTTCGACTGGTGGCAAGGCATGCATTGGCGTGGAGAGAGAGAGAGAAACAGGGCATGTAGAAATAGTTGGACAAGCAAAATGGCTGCAACGGGCCACAGTTAATGACCTCTCAGTGCGTCCTTATCCCCGGGATAATGTGACGTGTGAGGATACAAATTTAACTTTGTGCAAAAACAGCCACGCTCAGCACCATTCCTGACCCTTTGCAGTAATAACCATCCTCAACATCTGTGCAGAATGGGTGAAAACCCTTGTTTGTGCTAAATTTAGAACGCTGATGTCTTATACCTTACACATGTAAAGATGTGTCTCTGTAGGTTGCAAGAACTGAAGATGCTGCAGGAAAAGCATCACAAAAATCTGACTTCTGTGACCAGAGAAAAATTGTAAATAATTTTGAAATAATTATTAGGGTTATTTTATATTACATTTACTCTTTAATATAAAATATCTTAAAAGCAAAGTTTGATTCTTTGTGAGGTTAGGTGGGGTATTTATTAGCCTTCAGCAATAACATATGGAAAATTGTTTAGAAAATATATCAAGTCAAGCTAATAGCTAGCAATTTAAATTAATTAGCTATTTAATTTAATGGGTACTATAGCTAATTGCCTCTTAAGCTAACAGTTACACTAGCAACAGCTCCCTAAATTAAAAGCTTCAGTGGCTTTTAGTTTAGCAAACTACTACTAGCTTAACAACTATTTTAGCTGACAGCAACTTAACCTAACAGTTAGCAGTTACTTTGACAACTTCCTAAGCTAGCAGTCACTAAAGCTAAAGGTTACCTACAGTTCATCCAGAAAGTATTTATAGCATTTTGTTTATTGTTGCCAACTCCTCAGACAAGAAAGTAGCTATTGGCTGTCATGGATGTCATTGGATGACGCCATTGGATAATTTGCATATTTGGTCATGTATGATGGAGGCAGAAGAAAAGAATATCAATGTAAGAAAGACAAAATAATTTTTTTTTTTCTAAAAGTTATTCAGTAAATGTAACTAAGGAAATCTAACCAGTGGCTACGCACCTCTGGATCCTAAGCTATTTGTCTTTCTGCTTCGATTGAGGGCAGTTGCTTTATACAGTGGGGGGAAAAAGTATTTAGTCAGTCACCAATTGTGCAAGTTTTCCCTCTTAAAGACCTGTAATTGACATCATAGGTAGACCTATTTTCCACCCTTATTTTCAAATAAATTCTTTAAAAATCAGACAATGTGATTTTCTGAATTTTTTCTTCTCATTTTGTCTCTCATAGTTGAGGTCTACCTATGATGTCAATTACAGGCCTCTCTTATCTTTTTAAGTGGGAGAACGTGCACAATTTGTGACTGACTAAATACTTTTTTCCCCCACTGTATCTCCAACAACTATACCTTATTTTTAATTTTTTTATTTCTCCAGTGACTCTGTTGTCAAAAGAAGGAAAAAAAAAAACAAACATAATTCTTATATTCGTAATCACAAATTTTTCAGTTAAGGTAACAAGATTTAATCACTCCAACTTTGAGGATATCTACTGAAAAAATGTGCAAACTACTCATTGACGATAAAGGTGTGTCTCTAGCATGTGATTGCAATTTATTTAGGCTGTAATAATAAATCACTTGAGAAACCCATGTCAAAGCAGCTATCTTTCATTGTAATAGAGGTAATAGGTTAAATGTTTTCTACTTAAAAACATGACTGGATCAAAGAACCTATTTCTCTCTGATACTGCTTTCCTGCAGACAGCAGAGACAGGACCACGCTGTGACTTCATTACAAATCTGCCTTTTTTTTCCCTTGCTTTCTGGGGTATGTGATAATTAATATGTGTTATCTGATCCAGCGTGATGTAAAAGGATTAGAACACCTGTGAATAATCGTGCGATTCATGCCGTTTTTGTCACTGCAAATGCATTCGGTTTGATGCCGCTCAAATCAAAGGAATCTGGGAACAAAACCGAGCTGGAGTAAAATTTGTTTCCTATAGAAATGTTGGAAAGCAGCCTGTGGAAGGCCTTTATCGTTATTTTAATTATGTCCCAGTTTCACGCCCACGCGCTTTTCTTCAGTTTGCTTTGTTACCACGCTCAAAGGCATGAGAAAAAAATAGATCGCAGTGAAATTGACACTAAGAAGATAAGTGACGACATGCGGATTCAGATTTTGATATCTACCTCATTTTTAGGAGGCTGTGTCCACAAAAACGCTTTGTATGGATTTTCATGAATAACTTTTACAAGCCGTACTTGGAGCCTGCCTTTTATTTTATCTTTTGGCAATTATCTAAAAGACATGTGTATTGTGGTTTTCCTAAGGTCGCACCATCATTTTGTCAACACACCACATGGACGAGGCAGACATCTTAGGAGACCGCATAGCCATCATCTCTCAAGGAAAGATGCGATGCTGCGGCTCCTCGCTCTTCCTGAAGAAGTGTTTCGGCAGTGGCTACTACCTGACTCTGGTCAGAGGGGGGACGGAAAAGATGACCAATCAACGTAAAAATATCACACAAAGTGTGTCCAAGAAGAAACAAAGGGTAAGCATGTTTTATTTTTGAAATAATTAGTTTTAAAAGCAATTGGACTTTTTTGCCAATGTGTTAGTGTATGTGCCTTTGTTAGCAGGCAGAGTAGTAAACATTCTGTACATTCAAGGGTCAAATTTGAGCTGTGTTCTCCCTGAGAAAATTGGATGTTGGCATGTTAAAAGTAAAGCAAAGCCATGACTTTCTTTTGATACTTGCTCACAAGTATCGGAAGAGCCAAACTGCAACCTTGGCTCTCTATTCTGAAGGTTCCAGCCGATGTGTGCAAGTGGTTCATCTTCAGGTTCAAGACTCGCAGTGCGAGTCAGATTAAGCTGATTCCGACAAACACGGTGCACACATCATAATCCTCAAACTCAAAAGCCCTCCAACATAGCAAATCCCCATGCACATTCACACACTAAGATCCAGTCATTATTATTTGGCTGTACTCTAAAGCATAATTGCAAGAGGTTAGAGGAAAAAATATACTCTCAGCTAATGAGATCATTCAACGAGGAAAAAATACTTGATAATATAACAATGGAACAGCTGTTCTTTGTTCTTTTTAAATATTTCAACTTATGGTAGTGCATCTAAAAGTTTTTACAAATCTGAAGAAATTGTATAAAGCACATCTTGTAAAACATTGAATCCAGTCATGTAAGCATTTGTACGGCTCAACACGTGGGAGCTTAATGGAATGAAGTGTGTGGAACTTTCAGTATATTACTGCATCAGGATAGTGATTTACACTCTCACATTTCGCAGTTTTGGCATTTTTTTTTTTTTTTTATTTTGTTTCAATTTAATGATCACCTAAACATCAGACAATTTTATCTCTCTCGTATCGCCAAGAGTTAAGAAAATTGCCAGCTAAATTAGTCTAAACTGGGTTAAGTCCCATACTTTGTTGGATGCTGCAAACGGTCTGCTTGCCGAGGTGAATGAATTTTCATCAGCATAGGTAGAGATGTTCCCCTGCTCGGCTTTTAGTAGCTTGAGTAGCAGGGTTCTGCATCTTTCTCTGGTATGTTCAGAAAGTTTGGCCTAATGTGTGTGATGCATCAGGTGTTGGCTATAGGTGTTGTCATGTTGTCTGCCTGTGTCCTGGGACGCCTGTTTAAGGTTGGAGATTCACTTGATGGTTGTAGTGCAGGGCGGTCTACTGTCTGCACTCCTTTCTGTGGCCGTTGGCAGTGTGGAGGTGTTTCCTTTCTGTGGATCTTGTTAGGGGTTTGGAGAGCAGTGGGAATAGTTTGAGGGCCTCCTGAGTTTCCACAAAAGTTTAATGCCACAACTTTTCTTCCACTACTATGAATAATTAGTTACAAAAAAAAACAACATAAATGCATGGAGGGTGGTGCAATTACATAATTACATGCACACACAAAGGGCACACAGCAGTAAAAGAAATTCTGTCAGGGTCTGCCTAAAATAACAGCTTTGTTTTTCATCATTGGAAAACTGCATTCTGTAATTAGTTCCTTCATTATTTTATCAGTTTATATGTACCTGATTTGTTATTTCACAAAAACTTTAGCCTGAGCTTGCATTTTTACAATAACTTTCAATAGTTGGAACAGGGTCATTCCTTTTGATATAATGTATATACAGAGTTCAAAAGAATGTTTAACATATTCTTTGGTGTTAGGTAAGCAGTTTAAAATTAGGTTCTTTATTGCAATCTTCTCACAGCTAGGATGTTAGTTCAGCCGTTTCAATAACTGATAAATGTCTTTAAGTTTGAAAAAAAAAAAATCTAAATTGCTGCTTTTGCTAGCCTATAAGATGTAAGTTTGACACTTAGAAAATGCCATTTAAACTGCCAGTGAGTTTTTAGATCCATTTTTCTTGTGATTACGTTAGACACTGTGTGCTTTATTTATATAAGTTTCCACAAATAACATCCTGTTGTAGACAATCAATCCGTCCTCTTTTTGCAGAAGGCTTATGATTTTCTTATTTTTAAATCTAAAACAGAAATAAAATGGTGGTCTTCAAAAATGACAACTTTCCAATAGTAGATGTATAAGTTGTCTTCTCTCAAAAAGTCATGTAGTTTTTGTAGCTCTAAATAAATTTTATTTAGCTGGACTGAGGGCCAAAAGTTTCTCTTCGGATTAAAAAGGTTGCAAAGTCTTTCAATAGCAATTTAGTCAACTGTGTAATGAAGCTAATTTAGTCATTGTTATTTCACTGGAAAAATAATAAAAAAAAACTGCATTTCATTCTAGAAATTTAGAAGATTTACTCAACTATTTTCTGGGGTCAATTATTTATATGTTGTTTTTCTTGAAGATGGGACACTTTTCATCACAGAGTAAGCACACTTCATGCTGATGTACGCACACAGCTCTATTTAGACTAATTAAGTACAAACTTACAGAGGCACATTATTTGATTAATGCTTCATAGGAGTCCTCGAGGAGGCAGTGCTCATCATTCTAAGTGGTAAGGTATGATAGCCTTTCTAATCCAATTCTGATTAACAGGAGACAACCCGTCCTTCCAGGGATAGTCCAGATGACGGCTTCGGCAGTCAAACATGGGACAATTCTGACCGTACAGGTACACGGTTATTTTGGTTCATTTGCATGCATATTTAAAAATTCAAAGTATGTTTCAGATGTTTTTTTGTTTTTTTTAAGTTTTTGTACATTTTCTAATTTCCACATAATTCAAACCATAAACACCAACAGCTCTTTTTTTTTGCCCCTGAGCTCTCATCATCTGAGGCTCTAAACTTTTCGGCAAGAGCATATAAACTGGAAAACTATCATTTCTGACGGTGGAAAACAGTGTTGAATAGAAGTGATTTTTTTATTTAATGCTTACTTTTGTGGCTGACCTTTTTTAACCTTCATTTTTAAAACTGGCTACTAAATTAGACAAGATTCCTTTAAAATTAAAATTAGACACTTCATTCATCGTTTTGTGTTCTTGAATCCACAGTTTTTTAATTTCTTTCAATTTGTAATAATCAGACATCTGTTAACAACTAGCATTGCGTAAATGACATGAACTGTATTCAATTAAATTGAACTGCATTAAACTCAGGCCTTGACTCTTCGTTCTTCAGTGTTAATTATTTGTATAAACTGAACCAGCCTGTCTAAGATAGCAAACATGGGTTTAAATGCATGCATGTTTTTTTTAACAGTATACACTAAGCATGAAGTTTTTTTTTTTTTTTTACAACTAATTGTGGGGGTTTTATCACTAAGGAAATTCCCCATACACAGATTCTTATTAGATTCTGGTGTTTATAAATACAAACTAAAGACAGATTGATGATCCATCCTTCCTTCCTTGCTTCGTTGGGTGCAGAGTGGTGGTCTCCTATCCCAATTGTGATTTTATACCAGGTTGGCTACACCCTGGAAGGGGTAAAAGTCCATTGCATTGCAAGGTCAACACAGGCACCTACAGGGCAGAACAATCGGAAACACACCTTTACATGAAGGGCAGTGTATCAAGTGTGTTTTTCTGCACAACAGTTAAACACCAGACAGAAAGCAGCATAACAGCAGGAATCACATTTCTATAAGTGACAGCCCATTACTCTTCATTAGTCTAAAACAAGCAGACCACATCACCGCACACAGCCACGTGTGCATTCCAAAAAGTGATTCAGTCTGAAGTGTAAAGTAGATCCATTTACTTCTCCACAAAGTGCCAAGCCAGTAGTTGTTAAGCTTCAGTAATTATGTATGAGAGGCGCTGGATCAATAATGGATGTGTTGTGTTCTGCAACGCTGTGTGGATTGATCCTCACCAAATCCCCGCTTCAGAGCAGATGACTGAGAGGAGTTATAGTTTGTTCAGAGAAGGTGTTTTTGCAAATGTCAAATGATCAGGTGCACAACCTTTTCACTGTGTTTCTTTGTGTATTTCAGAGGTCTTGATTTGTTTGGGAGTACTGCACCAAAGCCACACTGCAGGTCTTTTAATGGTGCATGTGGTTGCTGAAATTTAGCGGCGACTACTCTTAAATAATCTGGAGGCACACAAAAACAAGTCAAATCAAAATGTATATTCAACAAAAGGGAAGGGAATATTTTTTTATTTTTGTGGGGGAAACGTTACATTCTGTATAGACAGTTCTTTAAATTGATTCATTTTTGTTTTATTTATTAAAGCAAATCTTGCTGCTGTGACTCGGCTTGTGCGCCGCCATGTGCCAGAAGCTGCGTTTTTGGAGAGCATCGGTCAGGAGATCACCTTCATCCTGCCCTACAGTGGAGCCAGAGACAGGACCTTCGCCACACTCTTCCACAAGCTTGATCTCGCAATGGCTGACCTTGGCCTGACCAGCTATGGCATCTCTGACACCACACTGGAGGAGGTAAACTGACGGCACCATTGACAGCATTCAAAAATAATAAATTCATTGTAGGAAGATTAGAAGAATTATATCCTTATTTTAGCTTCAATAGTTTATAGCATTTATTTAGAAGGGAAAATACTCAATTTTAAGAAATGATCTTTTATTTTTAACCCAAATCACTGGTATCACAATTGCAATCTCACTGTTGGAGAACTACAGCAAAGAGTAACAACAAGTCCTCACAGTAAATATTATACCTTATTTACATGCTAACTGTTTGTTTGACAGTCATTCCTTGAAAAATACTTTTCAGCCTTACCGCCAAAAAAGAAATGTGGACTTTACTAAATTCTTCTGGGCCTTTTATGTGGAACTGAGATCAAGCTGTTCGGCACCAAGCTCTCCTGGTTCGGTGTGCAAACAAGGGATAAATATGTGGAAAATCCCCTTATAACCTCATTGCTAAGTACAATGGTGGATCTGTGATGCTGTGGGTATTTTCCTTTACCAAAGACTGTCTTAAACACCACGACAATTAAAACAGCATTTAGTGGCTTCTGTCACTCAGAAAATGGGTTGTCATTGAGTTCTTCAGTGAGATAAAGATCCAAAAAATATGTTAAAACTGAGCTATTACAGGAAATGTTCACCCCCTTTTTTTTTATTTATTTATTTATTTTATTATTTTTGTTAAATTTTTTTTATTATCGAAAATGTTCAGGGTGAGGTCATGCTACTGATTAAGAATACATTTATTTAAAGGTTTTTTTAAAGGTAAATGTGCACAATACTGCATACTTGATCTTTATGTTGGTCCTTTGATGTGAGGTCTTTTTGTTTCTAGGTTCGTTCCTTTTCTTTTTGCCTTAGTCACCTTTTAAGATGCAACACCGTCACATAATAACAGCGTAAAAAATAATTTTCTCAAAAAAATCATTTGCTTTGGAGCAACAATATGTTTTCTACTGATTTGTTTTTATTCTATTGTAACTGAAACTATTCTGTGATTTTGATGGTTCGTGTATAACAGGGGTGTCAAACTCATTTTTGTTTTGGGCCGAAACATTATCATGAATGCTCTTAAAAGGCCGGTGGTGCCATGATGTATTGATAAAACCTGTTCACAAGCTGTTAAAAAATCAATGAATTTATAAAATTAAATAATATTATTGAACATCTTTTCAGTCCCTCCAGGATTTAGTCATTTTTATTTATTTTTTTGCAATAAAAATTGTAAAAAAAATAACCCCACAATTTCTAAATTGTGGTTGTAATTTGGAAATATTTGCGCTTATTTATGACCGTAAATGTGACTTTTTATAACTCGCTGTATAGATCATGGACTATACAGCGAGTTATAGTCCATGATCTATACAGCCTAAATTGATATCAAATCAATTTAGGCTGGGGTAGTTGTGTAGTACAAGTAAGGTTTTGACAATTTTTGAGAAAAATCTGCAATAAACTCCCAGTTATTAACTCAGAAAAGTGCGGGGACTTGTTGATTTTGTGTGAATTTCCACGATAATTCTCAAGAAACTGGAGGGACTGATTCATATAATTTGGCAGTAAACACATAAAAACTGCATTGATTTGACTGATAGCATAACATTTAAGCACACTTAGTGTTTAGTCTAGAATCTAGAGGGCCACATAAAAACCTAATGAGGGCCAGATTTGGCCACGGGCCTTGAGTTTGACGCATGTGATGTATAATATTACAGATTCTTTTTTCACTTATATATGAAGTCTTAGTTTCCCATATGGATGACTCTTTTTGGAGGTGAACTAGACAGGCATACTGTTTGATCATAAACCTATATGACTCTTCATATACCTTAGACACACCAGAGACACTCATGGCTGGAAGGCAATATGAATAATTGCTTTTTAAATGTACTGAAACTCAAGCATGACAAGAATTTTTTTTTTTTCTTCATCCATTTCATCTTTTGAAGCCTGAATATGCTGCTGTGAATACTCGGGTATTAATAATTGAACATGAACATACAGAACCGGTGGAAGTTGGTTTAAAAAAAAAAAAAGTCAATTGTTGACTTTATTTACTATAGTGTTAAATGAAGAAATCGGCCATGTGAAATGGTTTGTTTAGAAGAATTGCGTCGTTTTGTCAAAGCAATGTTCACAAGAGGATACCCCTTGGGCATCTAACGTACACTGTATTATTTGAAATAAGATATGGTAAGAAATTACTTGATTGTTTACCTCTGGGAAGAAATGAGCTGCAAAAGTAAATACAGAAAACAGGGGTATCTTTATGGGAAAGCTGCATGGTATGTGTTCAAATGAAGTTCATCCCACCAGACGTATGAAGCAGAGCAGTTTGACAGAAACTTTATGACAGGTCTGTGTGGAACTCTCAAGTTCATAAATACTGTAAAATAAAGAAACCTGAAAGTTGTTCTTGGGCTTTAGAGTTATCCGCAGAAATTCATCATAATTGTGCATAGTTATGAAGTGTCTTGTAAATACTGAACCTAAACATAATGAAAAATGTTTCAATTTTGTTTATTTTGCAGATATTTCTGAAAGTGGCAGAGGAATCCGAGGTGGATACGGAAATGCCATGTAAGATTGCAAAACATGTGGTAAAGTAACAACATAAAAATGGTCTTATTAAGAAAAGCAGAGTTTAAAAGGAACAGAGTTTGGTTGAAAGTTGGTGCTAAAAACCAAAGGGTTTTGAGATACATTTTAACCACTCATGCTGAGTTTTATAATACAAAAATGCCTCTCACATGGGGTCTGTTAACATATTTTCCACTATGGGGACTGAAAAAAGAAGCGTTGAAAAGTTATTTCATAAAAACTTTTATTAAAATCCTTTTTTACTCTATTTCACCACCTGACACGCAGGTACTAACAAGTTTCTTGCATGTCTGAATCCAGCTTTTTAAAAAAATAGCAGCTCAGTCAACCCCTTATTTATTTACAGAGCAATTTACACATAAACAATATTGTGACAGTATATCTAAAGTGCATAATAAAGTCAATGGAAAAGAAAACATAGTAAGCACATTTAAATACAATCTAGGTAAAATCAGAAGTGCTACCACAGTTTTAAGTTTTGAAAGCTTGCCTGGATTAAAAAAAATAAATTCTTGAGCTTTGATTTTACAAGTTCAGTTATAGCTTGACGTTGATTACAGAGCCACAGAAAAAGCTTGGTCATTCTAACGTATATACTTTGTCACTGGAACTGTAAGTCTTGACTGTCTGGCTTCAGCGACTTCGACATTAAAAATCGACAGAAAATCAGTAGAAAATCTACAATTGACAGATTTTTTTTTAAATAGAGAGCCTCACTCACATTTGAGTGTGTTTCAGTCTATGAGCATAGAGGTGAAATCACATCAAAGGATTTTATAAAAAAATTTTGTCACCATCCCCTTGTCCTCAGTCTGGTCATCTGAGAAGACGGCTGCTAAGCATAGAACATGCAAATGGTGTACAAGATGGTGGATGTGATGGACCACATGTTGCATGCAAGACCATGTGCTCTGCACCAGTTGGTGTTTCGGCACAACTCTAACCCTCTCATCAGTCCACAGATGCCTCTGCTGTACATGCTTGACCTGAGATACTGTAAGCATATCAGTGACCAGTCTGAGAACCTGCTCACTGTAGAATATCTAAAACTCTCCTGAGATGTAGCCCTGGTTTTTGTGAAAGCAACTGCAGATATGTGTGGCTGATGTAGCAGGTTTAATCAAGACGTCTTAGTGTCAGGATGCAAGAACCTGTATAAAGCATGACTAATTCCACTTTGTTGTGCTGATCATTCTTGATTAGTTGACCTGTAGGTCAACTTGGCCTGGACACACTGTCCCCCAAGTCTACTTTCTTTTTATTTTTAGCATAATCAGTGCAGTTAAATCTGACAGAGGGCCTGGCAAAAACATTAAAATAAATAAAACAAGTGCAGAACATCATTTGATCAGGTTAAAGCCACAAATGAGAATGATTACTGTCATTTGGGATGAGGGGTAAGTCAAATTGATGGCAAATACAAAACCGGAAAAGTGCTAAGTACAACTATTCACATAATAAAAGTGATTTATTTGTGCTGCTTTTATTATTAATCTTAGAAAATAAGCTACTATTCACTTTGTAATTGATTGAGTTCATTGATAATTTTTTTTTTTTACCTGCTAGCTTGTTGATTTTTTTTTTTTTTTTTTTTTCTCATCCATTTCTTAGAAACTTCTCCTTCCAGGTTATCAGAAGTGTCTGTCCCTTAAAATCTCCTGAGTTTGTGCTTTTACATGGCTTAATGTGGCATCTTGCGAGACAGGGAGCTATTCTTATTGTTATTTATATCCTTAAATTGGGTCAGGCCAAAACAACATATCTTATTTGTATTCCCACAGCAGCAAAGGAGCCATTGGTTAGAGACTGGAAAAGAAGCTCCCGCGAATCTAAAAGGAACAGCGTTGCCAGCGTTCGCGCCAAATCAGAGCACAACGGGATGAGAGGCATGTTCTTTCAAATTTCCTTTCTCCTTTTTTTTTTTATGAATGATACAATTGTGAATATACATGATCACTGACTATGTAAAGATAACGTGTGCTGTCATGGATGTAGCAGGTTTTGCATTAATTACTGTAAACCACTGACCAGCAGTCCAGTCCTGTTCTTTTCTTTTTTTTTTTTCTTACCCCAGATCAGATAGCTCAGAATGTACAATTTTAACCCACATCTTGATTACGCCTTTGCATTATGGCTTTTAAAGCTCAGACTCCAGATGCAGTCTATGCCTTGTGAATCTTGTTCAAACTCTTAACTATATTCTGCTTCATATTTGTCTCAAAGCTGCAATTATCCCTGTTGCTTCAGAAACTTTTTTCCGCCTTCCACTCCACTTTCCATGTGTATGCTTTCGACACAGCACTCTCTCAAAATCATCAACAGCAATCAGCATTTGAAAGATATTTCTCTGTTTGCAAGAATAAAGTAAAATATAAGTTTATAATGATATCCTAATTTATTGAGATACTCCTCAATAAATTAGGAGTTACTGTCGTTACTGTAGTTTCTTGCTAAAGGTTGATATTTTTCTGTTTTATTTCAGAAGTTAAAGAAAAATTTTTAAATAAAGTTGAAGGTATGTACGTTTTTTCACACTAAGCAAAAAATAATGGCAGTTTTGATTTGATATGATTTATTTTTATTTAGTAAAAAATAACCTGTCATGCTGATAACTGATTGAGTCAAGCTGACCATTTTCATATATATGTATATATACGAGACA
Source organism: Girardinus metallicus (assembly GCA_903067095.1). Lineage (NCBI taxonomy): Eukaryota > Metazoa > Chordata > Actinopteri > Cyprinodontiformes > Poeciliidae > Girardinus > Girardinus metallicus. The sequence continues at coordinate 38,605 of CAEGAE010044524.1, forward strand.
AATAACAGTTAACTTAATGGCAGATTATAAGAAAAGCGCCAGCCTGAATGGAAGAGGATCCATGGTCATCACCGGTTGGAAACTGATCAGAACGCAGTTCCTGGCTCTCTTCATCAAGCGCTTCCACCACGCCCGAAGGAGCCGCAAGGGACTCATTGCGCAGGTAATGGCCTCGGTTTGTCATATTGATGAATTGAAGGGTTACCCTCACGCAGTTGCACAGGGGGATCAAGGTAGGATTGTGTGAAATGCATGTTGGCTTTCCAAAATCAGTTAGTGACACGTATGATCGAGTGCGTTAATTTAAACTCTGGAGGGAACGCATCAGTCTTGATGTAGTCAATAGTTGTGGAAATTTAAGTTGTTCAAAAAGAAATTCACACTGAAAGCAATGCATAAAGCGTTGAGGAATGAACAGCGGCGCCTCAGAATGATGTAACGTCGTGTCAGTGCAGCGCATCTGCAATAATCATCTTCATATCCCCGAGGCACATGTCTTACAAGAAGACACTCGAGAGACAAAAGTGAGGGCTAACCGTGGAGAAGGTCTTCTGTATTATTCAGACACATTCTTAGTCTCAATATAGCCCGGTGCAAATTTTTCAACATCCTGTTTGCCCTTTGAAAGGATAACACATTTTGTACAGCCAGAAAAGAGATGGAAAAACACATTTCCAGAGATAAAAGGTGCTTCAGCTGTATCATATCTTTCACCTGACCACTGAGAAAAGAAGAAAAAAAGGAAGACATCCAGTGTGACGCTTCCGATTTGTTTTCACCAATCAAGTGTTTTGATTAGACACGTATTAAAATTGAACAATTAAACAGATGACAGGCTTCTGTTAGCTCATTAAGTGAATGTCTGTATTATTTTCTTCTTTGTAAACATAATTTCAAAAGTCAAGACTAATAAAGAGACATAATTTCAGCAAGTCGAAACCAATTTCAGGAAGTAGCAATTTTCTAGGCAATGAATTTATTTATTTATTTTTTTCCCCACAGCTTTGAGACTTAAATTGCCTTTGCCATTCCTCTATATTCATTATTCACAACATTGTGCTTGTATATATGTAGTAATGCTCTCAGTTATGATCCCTCCCATTATGGTAAAATAATCAGGACTGAAACAGAGCAGCAAAGAACATCCTCTCCTTTGTTGGAGATGCAGAACAAAAAGAACAAGCGCTTCACCTTTGATAGGCTCTTCTTGTAATTTGCTGCGGTACCAATCCCCATTAGTCACTGTCAGTCCTGGACGTCCCTCTGCAGAGGGTACGCATAGGAGGATGGTTCGGCATGTGTGCGGATGTGTATGTACAAGGCCACATCTATTTCTCATTTAGCTAAAGGTCTTTCTTTTGCTCGGTCGTGTCAACAGCTTTCATTGCTAGCGGATGTGTTTCTACAGCGAGGTGAACTCTTTGATTGCAAGCTTTTATGGAAATCTCAAAGAATCTCCAACACAGGAGGTTATTTAAGGGGCAAGAAGTTGGAGATGGCATTTTTGATTAATGTTTGAAATGCAAAGAGTTGTCTAATAGTTCTAACGTGGTAGATGAGTTTAAAAGTTTGAGTACGCAGTGCTGAGACAAGACCTCTGACTCTGAAACTATTGATTTGGAAGTAGACATATTTTTTCAGTGTTATTTGACTGGTTTTGAGTTAAATTCCTTTTATTTTTCAAAATATTTTATTTGAAGTATTGTACATCTATTTAATTTATTTTACTGAAGATTCTACTAAGGTTAAGATATATTTTAGAAGGAAAATCCTTTTCGCCATTAAAATTTTTATCCAACTGCTGCCAGCACAAGTTAAAAATCCATGTTTAATCAAACCCAATATTTTACTCCTGACCACTTTTTAAGGGAGTTACTTTCAACAGGACTCGTGTCTAAAATTCAAAAGGGTGGTTTGGGAGATGTAGATTTTATTTTATTTTTTTAATGTTTTATTATGTGAGGTGCCATTGTTTTTCTTTGGAAATTGGTGCAGCCAGTACTGCACAGCACAGTGTAGAAATTTCAGCTTTTTCATTCAAATTGATATTAGAAAAAAAGCTTGCAGAGTGGTTCTTTCGTTCTTTGTCTTTAAATTTGACCGTGCCTGGTCACTTCAGATTTTCGTAATTACTGCATGAACTGAAAGGGCTACCTGGAAGGGGGAAAAAAACAAACAAAAAACATTTCTTTCTCTAATGGCCTTCTTCTGCTTTGTGTTCAGTAATTATTTCAATTTTCATCGTACCAGGCAGCTGCTTTGAGAAGTCCATAGGTGCTCTTTGTAGAAACCAAGCTGTGGAGTGAAATTCTTTACAAAAGCTTTCAAATATGCATCACCTTTTCCTTTTTTTGGTTTTACAATGACATTCTTTTCTTTCCTTTTTCAAAATTTCAGGGTTTTTCTTTCAACTATATTGACCATACATGTTGAATCTTAACTGATTTTGCTGTTTAAATGGTGACATGATGGTACCTTTATTTACACAGCACAAGGAATTTTGTACCTCTTCCATATGTGGTACTCAATATCCGGTAGTTTTCAAAGCATCTTCAGACTGAATTGTCATGTGACTGTTACATCATTGACTTGAGAAAAGCATCATAATTCTAAACAATTGTTAAAAATTAGTATTATGAATGTTCTAAAATGATGACAAAAAATTGTCAGTGAAGTGAACCGCAACACAGTCCCACCACGATGTATCCAAACAGATTTCTCTTCAGAAGTTGGAGTCAATGCTCCACAAAAGGCCATTGTTTTTAGTTGTGCTTTCTGTTTCTTAGCTTTCGTATGATCTTATGACAATCCTATCGGCTGCCATTGCTCAAAAACTCTAAAATTGATCTATTGATGGTGACATCCATTATTAGGAAGTAATAATGGACGCCTTGTGTTTTTTTTTTTGTGTGTGTGTGTGTGCGCGCACTGCTTTGTGACATCTATGTTCTTCGTTTCTTCATGCATTTTGTTTTGGGTCTTAAAAGGTTCACACAGAAGTCTTACTGTGGTCGTATTTAGTGGTATGAATGAACATGCAAAAAAAAAAAAAAAAGGATTAAAAAAAAGATTGGAATTGAGCATCAAGACCAACTGTGCAAATATAGTTGTGGAAATAATACAAACTTTAGTTAGTGTTTTTGAGGCTTAATTGAGCTGTGAATGGCCAACTCAAATAAGCCTCAGAATATCTGGTAGTGTTAGGCACCACTGGTATCCGAGCTGTTAAACATTAACCCTAACCCAGTTCGTATATGACATCAACCTCTTCCCAGAATCTCCGCTAAACTTGGGGTGCAATAAACTTCGTCATTGGTTTAGGGCTTTGTGTAGCATGTGTGAGCGCTACTCCTTGTTTATAAGCAGGTTCTCTCAATGTCAGACACACCAGCTGTCGCCTGTATTTATTGCTGAGAAAAAGGTAAAAGCGAAAAACATTTTTTTTTTTTTTTTTTTTGGTGGTCTGCCATTAGGCTTTTCAGTCTAGTTTTTGCTCCTCAGTTTTCCTCCGTGCACATTTTCATTTAAGTTTAACATTTTCAATTGCAGCGCCGTGAATTGGCTGGGTAAATTTCCATGCTCTGCAATTAATCAGTTGGATGCAGAACCTCCCCTTTTTAATATGACCCGACCTACAAATTATTAAATATCAGAGATATGTAGCATTTTTTTTCTTCTATAACCCCCTTTGTCAGCTGTAACAATGTAATGAAAAGAGAATTACACGAAGAGGATCGGATGTGAAGACGAGGTTAGTCTGTTTGCGTGTTTGTGCGGGTGAATGTGTGTGTGTTAAATAACAAGAGACGAAAGAAAGGCGAGAATCTAATTATATCTGAGTGGCCAGATGACGACGGGTGTGTTGCAAGTGTTTAATCAAACTCATAAAGCATGCAGAGGGGCCCAAACAAGTTGGCAGGGAGCATATTAATGTGTAAGCTTTGTTGTACTGGTCCTGGATTATTGTTAATTAGATGAGCCTCTTTTGCATTTTGCTATACAAAACAACCAGAAAGCGGAGAAACTAATGACATGTTGCTGATTAGAAGTTGTGAAACTGTAAATATTGATCTGCTTCCATATTTGGAAGAGTCTTTTTCTTTTAGAAAGAGGACAGTTATACATTTACCCTTTACTGTAACAGTTGAAATGGGATCGTAAAACCAATGCAACTTGTTTACATTAAAATAGAACAGGTAAACAATTTGCCATACTTCACCCATGAATAGCTGTTAATGATGAAAAAGTTTTCACATCCCCACACCTTTTTCAAAATGTATTACATTACAACAACAATCATGTATTTTATTGAGATTTTTTATGACCTATACATACTGAGGTTAAATCAGAGATTGACTCCATTTACTTATTCGGAAGTGCAACTGGTTGAACTCTTTATTTAAAGGTGCTGAATTCACACCACACTTTTCATGTTTGTATTTGTGGAAAATGTTGAAAACTATGCATTGCTTTTTCCTTCACCACACTCTTATGCACTACTTTGTTTTGTTCTATTTCATAAAATCCAATGAAACACATTTTTGCTTTATTACTAGTTATAAAAATGCAAATAGTTAATTGGGGTTGCTTTTGTAAGGCACTGTGTGCTTTTGATCTTTAATGCTGATTTTAAAAATTTTGGATTGATTTTATGCCATTTGTATATGGTCATCTTCATATTGGACTTCTCTTACTTTCTCATTATAGTTCAAAAGGGTGCAGTGTAGGGACAGTTTAATGAGGTGCTTTGACTTGAAATTTGTCACTGTCCCCCCAGGTGGTCTTGCCTGCTTTCTTCGTGTGCCTATCTCTGATCTTCTCCCTCATCGTTCCACCATTCAGAGAATATCCAAGTCTGGAGCTGCAGCCATGGATGTACAGTAATCCCCAAACCACATTTTATAGGTAACAACATCTAATAGAATATTATTGGATTTTTTTTTCCCCATACACTGAAGTTATTTTCCTTCAAATTCACCAAGGAATTTTATTGGAGGTATGAACGATCTCATTTTTTCAGTGTGACTTTATACCAAATTCCATTTTACATAGTGATTGTATCATATTCTGTGGCCTCATGATCAAAGATATACGGGTAAACAGTTTGGTTATCACAGACTGAAATCTAAAATTGATTTATGCATTAATCCAGTTTGCACAGTTTTAAGATGTCCCAAATGCATTTGACCACTTCTAGATCAAAATATAATCCTGAATTGGATTATTCTATGGTGAACATTGATTCATTACAACACAGTTTATAATCTGTGAAGCCTTTCCTTTTTTAAAAAAACAATAACGATGCCCTAAAAGGGGTCCTGCCGGAAAACTGCAGTGCTTAATTTATCCAGGGAAGAGTTGTTTATTTCTACTGATTATATATTCTTTTGGATAATATTTATCTCATTAAGGAATACCAACATTTTCTTGAAAATATTATTGTTAATCTTGTCTAATCCTCTTGAAGCAAATTATTATGCTCTCTTTACTGATTGCAACACAATTGTGAATAAGAACCTTTACCACTTCCTGAAGCACAATTCTGAAACACTTATGAGGAATTTACTAAATAAAGTAACAGTCAAAGCAATTTGTCTATGACCTTAATAAAACAAAATCCGTTAGATTTTTACCAGAAATAAATTTCCGGCAAATGATTTTAACTGCTACAAAAGCGCAATGCCTGTGGCAATATTTAACATTAAAGGCAGAAAATCAAAACAAAAAGATGTAAGAACTGCGCTCACTGTGTATTGGCAGCAGATTTTGTATTGCTAAGGTCATCCGTCTGGACATTGTGCCGCTATTGGCTGACTTTCTCCATCACAAGCATAACTGCTGGCAAAGTTTTGCTCTGACTAACTGTATAAACAGTGCAGCAAAGTGTACCTCTGCAAACACTTTAAAAAGAAAACTCACCACATTATCATGCATAAATTAAATGCTAATGCAAATACATGTTCCCAAATATTCCTGTTTGTTGAATATGTAGAGAAAGTTCAGTTACAGACTTAGAGGGTCATTGCTGATAATTTTGTTTGTATATTTTTGAGATGCGAATATTGACTTTAGATATTTCCAACTTTCTTTCTACATAATTAAAAAAATACTAAAATGCTAATTTTTGCAACTTTTCACTGAATTAAAAATTAACCAGTTTTTACAACCAAATGATTTCTATTAATAAATGCCCAATTTTATGAAGTTGTCTCCTCGAATCGGTAACTGTGATACACCTTAAAATCCTATTATGCCACAGGGTTCAAATAAGACCAACCAAAATTCCCCTTTACCCTTTTACAAGATAAATTGGCAGCAATTTTTTTCTCTTTTATGCAGACCCGAAAATGTAATAAAAATAGTCAGATTCACAGCGACATTTTCTGAATCTATTGTTTAAAAGATGCTTTAACAGCTGTTATGTCATAAGCAATAAGTAAAATTTCACTTAATGCTTGAAAGTGATAAACGTTTTACATAGTCCAGCTTAATGTAATTGCACATATGAGCTAACATGAATCCCTGAACAGAACCAGTATAGACTCTAATCATGCTGTCATTGGTATCTGACTATTATAGGTTTGTTTCTTGCCCAAGTCTCCCTCAAATATTCTTCCCATTCTCCATGCTAGTTGCACCCTCTGCCCTTTACTTTCATGGTACTTTAAGATTTAAAACGGTACTTCATAAAGACCGCGCTGATGGCCCTCGGCCAGCAGTGGTCACAGCTCAGCCAACCATTTGGATTAATATAGTGTTCATTGTCTCATTTAGGGGCGTCTCTGTGAAGGTCATACGGCTGTTTCCTGGCCACCAGCAAGTGGAAGTAGTCTGCTTGTAAAAGAAAAAAAAAAGATTATGTGCAGCCATCTGTTTTGTAATTAACAATGGCTGGGTTACTGTGTTATTTAAGATAATAAAACTTCTGGATAGCTCCAAAATGAAGACTTGGGCATATACACGGAAATGGTGGAACTAATGAATGACTCACAGAAGGAGGAACTAAGCCGATATGAGCAGAATGTCAAATGATGGCCTGGGAACATCTTGCTCGTCTTAGATCACATCTTATTTTCTTAAAGGGGTGGTATTATGTATTTTCCAGGTATATAGTGCCATTTTATGGCATAATCAAGAAATTGTGTTGCCTTCAGTTGTTCTAAAATGCGGTACATATCAAACATGACTTACATGAAATTTGACTTTGGAATTTAATGCCTTGAAATTGGACCTCTGTTGTTTTAAGAAGCTCCTGCTCTTTCCAATTCTCCACCTTTAGCATGTCATTGCAACATTGACTTTCCATTAAGCCATTTACAACTGTTTTTAGGAGCGTTGAACAGAGTAGTTCAGGGGATCTCTGTGAGGCGGACGCTTGGTAGAAGACTGCAGCTCCAAGGAGGAGCTTTGTGGAAATAAGCATTGTTTTGTGGGAGCAAGCGTTTAGGCGCCCCCGAATAGCTGCCGCAGTAGATTTAAGGATTTCTTAGACAATGCATAAAAGAATCAAAGCAAAACTTCAGGCATGTTTTTGGTGAGAGAACAATTCTATTGTAGGATTACAATTAGCTGGACTTTGTGGAATTATTTGAGAGACACCAGACACAAGCTCTAAAAGCTTTAGGCCATTCCCTAGTAGCATGCAACGCTGTTACCAAGACTATACAGTGCCTCACCGTCATATTTTTCATTTTCCATATTTTTAGGATTTCTAAGCACACCATATTAGATGATGTAAAGTTGTATAAACTTCAGTGTTCTTTTTAAATTGAAAAACCACTCAATTTTCAAAGGATATTCTAAATCATTTGTTACCAGAAACACAGTGAAGGTCGGCTTTCAATACAGTATTTTATATTACTGCTAAATGCTGGATTAAAACATTGCCATCCACACATTTTTTTTTACCTTCCTAATTCTGTTTAGGTCCCCATTAAGACTGGAGCCAATTCCATCAGAATTTTCCTTTTTCAATTATTTTTGGGCTTACGGCTCAATAGTTGCAATCATCTCCCTGTCCAAACTTAAAAAATTTCTTTACACATTTAAAAAACAATCAGTATAAACAAGTGGAGCTTCATCCTTTAGGAAAAACACACTTTCTTGGTGAGTAAGTAGAAATCTATAATCTTCAGTTTCACAAATAAACTCACAGTGGTTCTTTACTGTTCAGCGTAGCAGGTCATTATCAATACATATTTCTTATTGTGTCAGGGAATGGTGCTTAATAATATGTGGTTTGAACATTTCAATTTTTACTGCATTGTCACAAATGTAAATTTAAAATATTGCTTAATCTAAAAATAGAAAACGTGATTTTTGTATTATTTTTGTTTCATATATATATTTAATTTCTAAAGTTATTTTTAGACTTTAAATGACAGAACTGTGAGGTTTTTGCATTTGACCTGTAGACTGACTGTGGAATACAAAAATATTCAGTTGTAAATGTATTTTAATTTTGTATCCATTTCTAATATGCACAGCAATGACATGGCTGAAAATTTGGAGGTGTCAAAGGTGACAGAAACTTTATTGAACAACCCTGGTTTTGGGACACGTTGTATGCATGGAGATCCGATACCGTAAGTATTCTGGACTTTTTCAACTCATTGTCATAGATTAATCTAACAAAAAATCAGTGTCAAAGAGTTGTAAAGTATAATACTGATTATATTAACATTTTACTTACACAAATCTCACTTGTAGGGGTCTTTGGCTGTGAAAGGAATCCACATTAAGAGTCTCTTACTATTGCCTTACAGAGGTTTACCGTGTTTGCCAACCTACTCTGATTGGATCATTCCATCTGTGGATCAGTCAATCACAGACATCTTCCTCAACGGGAACTGGAGCATGGCTAACCCTTCGCCTTCCTGCCAATGCAGCACTCCTAAACGGACGATTATGTTACCCGACTGTCCACCCGGAGCGGGAGGTCTCCCTCCACCACAGGTTAGTCTGTCATTCTGTACAGTGGGGCTATTTCTTACAATAAATCGCTCTGTTACCCTCCGAGGTCCCTTTACCATGACAGGGCCGCTGTGTGCCGAGCAGCATAGTAAATATGTGGCAAAGAGCAACGAGGGAATGCAAAGGTCTAAATATGAGAAACGACAAATAAATCAGTGACAGTGCAGTACAATGAAAATGCTTATCATTGAGGCATTTTTGCATGCTCTCTGGAAGTCCCAGTCAGCACCATTTTGATTCGAAGATGTAAAGGTACTTACCAACAGGAAATTTGCATCGCATTGCAAAATGGAAATCAGACTTCTGTGTTAGCTCTTTATTGTGAACTTGCACTCAAGCATGAAAGTGGGGACCAACTAAATATAACATGAGATTCATTGTCGGTGACTCAGCTAGTTTTATATATTAACTAAAAATTAACATAATTCACCCTATCGGTGTCATATAATTCATTAAGTACAGTAACTTTCAAAATATGCATTATCTTTAAGATCTTTAAAATTTTGTCACATTAAGCCCTCAAACTTAACTTAATGCGATTCATTGTACCACCTTGGTATTTTATATGATATGAAGACAAAAATACATATTGGTGAAGTGGAAGCAAATCTGAAAAGTGTGGCATGGTATTTGACCCATTGACAGTTACAAATAACCAATGACCTTCAGAGAGTAATTCTTCAGATGTTCGGCAAATTAAGTTAGTGAGCAAACAGCATTATGAAGACCAAGAGAAAGAACAGACATCAGGGATAAAGTTATAGCATAAACTTCATGCTTCACACCAAATACGGAGGACAACAAGCAATACACATCACTCTGAACTCATCTCTATGGTTACATGTGGTGGTGGCAGTCTCATGATGTGGGGAATTATTTTCTTCAAGGAAGAAAAGTATTGAATTAGAGACGTAATCAAACTTTTCTGATTTTCTTCTATAAAAAATTTAAAGCCATGGATCATTGTCCTTCCATCTCATAGATATGCACTACATTGTGTTGTTCAATCATATAAAATCTCAATAAATTTCTCTTAAAAATGTTTCTCAGACATCTAAGTGGCATAAACACTTTGACAATGCAGTCAACTTTTTAAAAAAGTCTAGCACACCTGTACTGAGTGCAGGGCCAGCCTAGACTTTGCATTTTTTTTCTGCTCACGTCATACGTCCAGGGAACTTAGCAGGTTTCATCCCGCAGCAAGTCAATACCAATTCTTCATAGACCATTACTTCAACAACAGACATGGACAAATGCAACCAGAGCAAATGTTTCACGGTCTGACCTGAAATGAAGTGATCCAAGCGGGGGATCGATGGGCAACTCTGGGACACCACGTCACTGCCAAGCTGCAGCCACCTGCTGGCTGAACTAATCATGATGCGGAGAGCAAGTGGGATTTCATTTAGAGCTAAATGATTTGCACTGCTGTTGGCCAATGATGATGAGAAATCTAAAGTTTAGAGGGAGAGAGAGAGAGTAGATGGATTTTCCTTCCTAGGGTCAATTTGGTCTGTTTACATTGGTTTTGTGGAATGTACCAGCATCGCAGGAGAACTGGATTTAAACATCTCATTGATAACCTACTCATGTCTGACACCCCAAAATAGGCCTTTCATATTTAAAAAATGTAACTTATTTTTAAATAAGATTGTACGCTTTCATTTTTATTTTACCAGAGACTGCCTAGGATACAAGTAATGCAGCTTGTGATAGTTGTGTGTGTGTATTGGGGACTAAGTTGTGCTACAAAGAGTGAGCATTGTCTTTCTGTAATAATTTGACAATCGTGCTGCAGGATAGACGGTGTACTACTTTTTGCATATTGTTCTACACAACTGCTGGTAAAGCCTAACAGGCATCCTTATGACGCTGAAATACCACCTGTCAAGTTTTGTTGTTTTTTTTCCAATAACTTTTCACAAGCTTTAGAAAGATCTCTTAGGAAATAAGCTGAAGCCCACACAGTTTGGATTGTGTGCTGCTGGGCAGCATTGGTATAACCGGATTTTAGAAGTGGGAAGGTGTTTCAGCAAATCCTGTTGCGCAAGGTAGGTGTGGAATTGAATGTTAAAAACTAGGAAAATGTTCCATTAAGTATGAAACTGTGGTGTTTGCATATTTCTCAGATATTTTTGTTATTGTTTTTTGGGGAATATAATATGTCTAAATGCCTTTTGATCAGGCACGACTCACCCACGTTAGGTCACACTTTGGTTTTCTCTAAAGCTTACAACCATATGGTTATATTAGATTAGAAGTAACTCCTTTGTTATTTTGCAGAACCAATTAAACGACTATCACCAGGACGTTAGACGTGCAAGAGAGGCATAAAATACCTGGAGCAATAATATAATATGCAGATGGTACGCAGAATAATAACTGTGGTTTAGAGTAGATGCTACAGGTGGGAGGCCTCTTGTGTTCATTTTGTGGTTTTCTTTTTCACCAAGTTTTCACTCTTCTGTGAAGAGCATTATGATTAGAATGGCACAGCAGCCAGACCAAACAATACTACAGTGAAATGTGCAGATGTAGAAATTTGTCCGAATCCTCGATGAGAGGTGAGCTGCTTTAAAAGTCTTTGAGGTATAGGTGCTCATGCGTCATTTTGACCAGGTTGTTTGAATTGCAACATATAAAATCAAAAGAGGCTATTTTAACCTCAACTCCTCAAACCTGACTTTAAAAAAATGATGCATTAATGCTGTTTGCCTGGTTGGTAAACAAATCAAATAGGTTTTCATTAGTATATTCATGAAACAGATAATTTACATAGCACCAAATTAGACTTTAACACTGAAAAATATTAATAAGGGCTCATATTACAGACGATGTATGCATGATTCCCTTGCTCCATATATTTATTTTGCAAATTCATAATGAATAATACATAAAGCCTTTAACGCATGCCATCCTGGCGTAACAGATGAAGATAACTTTTTCTCATTGCTGTGTTAGATCTTTATTCATTTGAAGTTAATTATGCAGAAATTTTGCTATAGAACATGCAGATAAAGACGGGAACCACTTCAGTGTTATTTACGTCATTTTAAAATTGATATTTGGGTTAAGTTCAACTTACAAATAAGTCGGCAACAGCCTTTGGTGTTTTGAGTTTAGATATACAACTTCTAAGTTATAGATTTACAAACAAAAGTAAAATATCAAGGAACATAATTCCTTGATGTTCTGCTCACACTGTGTATGTTCCAGTAATGCAATTTCACAACTTGGTGAGCTAAACATAGGGGTGCCACTGGGATTGGTATAAAGCATATTTTTATAATGTATACTACTGCACATGGTCAATTAGCTAAAAGTGAAACTTGAACAATTACTGCTTGGCTTGCTACTATAACGTACATACGTTTTTGCATGATTTCAACTTGTAATACAGATATGAATGTTGTTATTTTGAGCTATACAAATAAAATAAAATTATCATATATGCGGTAGGATTTAAAAAAAAAAGAGTTGGAAAAAAAATGCAGCCACATTACATGAAATCAGTTCCATGGCATTTCACTCTGAATTAATGAGCTTTTTTTGTCATGTTGCAAGGACAAATGAAAAAAAAACATTGTGAAAGAACAAAAGTCAATACCTTCCAACGAGCAGGAAATCTATTAATATTGCCTCAAACTGTTCATTTTACGGCTTTATTTCTCCCAATCCCCCCTATGGCTTCCTTATATCACAATGAAGTACTGCAATGTGCTATTTCTCACTTGGCATGGATTTCCAGTCCTTTGTAGGAGCCATGTGAGACTAAAATGGTGGACTTCTCTGTAACAAGACCATCCAGAGCGCCTTTAAAGGAGCAGCTGTCCAGGAATCATGTTAAAGGATGATTGTTGAGCCAATCAAACAGGAGTAGTGGCCTTTCTGTAACCTTTTCCAGCTTCTGATGTGCAATCCTACCGTATGAGAGAGTTGTTGCCATCTCGTATCCTGCTGGGCTACAAACGTCTTTCCCTCAAATCTTTTTTTTTTTTTTTATTATTAACTTGATGCATTCTTCATTCTCTTCTTGCTTTTCAGCTGAAGAGAACATTTGATGCTTCTCTGCCCGAATTTCTCATTATTCAAATTTCTGCTTCTTTGTAACTTAACAGGAATACTGCTATTTCCCTGCATGCAATTAGTGGAAAGTAGTTTCAGTAGTAGGCCCCAGTAAAAAGGCCATTTATCAAGGCCACAACTTTCGTCTTGTTACCTCCACTTGGACTATTACTTATTTATTCATGTCAACTTATTTCCTCGATTTGTGATCCTGTAAAAGAGAATTAAATCGTCTCGTTTTTTCATGGAAACAGTCGTGAGGACGGTGAATTACCATCATGCAGAAGGATTATTGCCAGTCATCTCCCACTGTGTGTGAAGGTGCTCAAAATGTCACTTTCTCTGCCCTTGATACAGTCCTTTTGTAAAAAATGCAGTGCTTTATTTATTTGGCAGAGGTCAGATTTTGACACACTGTGAACCGGCAAGCTCTCAAGGCTTGTATTTCATCATCAGAAACTGGAAAAGATTTGTGATGGTATCTGATTTTGGACGGTAGAGAGACCGTGATTCAGCATGATCTTATGATGAAATAGAGCTTTTTCCCTTAAGGCATTGATTCTAGGCTGTGGATAAAACTGTGCTGCCAGCTCTCCACAGTTAGAATTTTATTTCTTCCTTAACAAGCATTATCTGTTGGGTCATATACGCAATGTAACACACAACACCAGAATGCTTTGTCATGATGACTAACTGCTGTTTGATGAGTCATGACGAACACAGTGACAAATATACTTAATGTATAAGTTGTGCATTATGGTTCCGCCATGATCATTTTATTTATGATATACCAGATGATCTGGTTTTCTTTATTACTATTTCTAAGTACAGTTGCAATTTGTCGGCAATATACAGATATTGTCCCAAGAAATACAAGGTTTCCATTGCCACTAATACAGTCATGGTTTAATAGTTTCTAAAACCACTGTTATCAGCAATACCTTAATAATTGTTTTCTCTATGACAGGAAATGAATGGAAAGGGAACGACGTTGCTTCCTGTGTGTTGGGTTTCAGCTCCGGTTGCTATGACTTTGTCGTGTTGCTGTTGTATATCGCTCCCTGTGTGTCAAGCCCTTAACGAGGAGTGAACTCTTGCATCAGGCACTTGCCAGGCTCATGGTGTTGTACCACAGAGTGCAGCATAAAAACCCCACGAGGAAGAACAAGCCAGGGGAACGCTGGTTTAAAAGCAGAACATGACAGCTGCAGCTTGGGAATCACTTTGAATTCAAACTGAATGACTGTGGTGAACCATTTAACCTGTGTGTCATGATATGTTGCATTTGTTATGAAGCAGGGGCAATTACACTGCAATACAACAAACGTGGAGCTGCAACAAAAGCATAACCATTCCTTGCAGATTTCCAGCTTGGAAAAAAAATAAGCAAACTAAAACCAAAGAGCTATTTCCATCGTTCTGGAAGTCGATAATGAATTTCTTTTAATTGTCAAACAAAATACAAAAAGGCCATTGCAAAATAGTGTTCACTTAGTTTGCTTAATTGCTAAAGAGATTCTGCTCTATAATTTCATTGAAAAGCAAGCACTTCGAAGAACACCGCAAACTTTTGACATCCAGTAGTTTGCACTTTTACAAAAGTCCTATCCGACAGTAGTGCCTGTTTTTCCTTGTCCGAGTCTAACGATGATATTTTGAAGAGCGTCTTTGTTTCCAGAGACTCCATAATCCATTTTGTTGTTTTTGTTTTGTTTACTTATTTATTTCAGATATTTAAAATGTTTTGTACTTCCAGTGTTCAGTTTTCTTTAGACATGTGTTTATTGATCCTTGAGAGAATGTGCATTATTATGTCATTATCATTATAAATGGGCGACCAGAGTTTGCTTTTTTGGGAAAGCAAACTAAGCTTGAGTGTTGTGAATGCACCCTTAGACTTCGCTCTAGCTTTTGCATATATGTTGAGTTCATATTCAACTCATTAGCTGTTACAGTTCATTCAGTAACTGTCATGCTGCCATTCTCAAAATCCCAGGATGACTAAATGTTTGTACACACCATCCAACCCATATTGCACATATATAAAGGTACTTGAAAAACATAGGAAAGTGATAAACCTTATCACTGCACTGCAAATATGTACACCGTAATCCGCTGTCAAGGCTTCTAAATTAATTCAAGTCCATGGCAAAGACCACCCATGAAAGTAGAGCATATCATGAGGATGTACTTCTTTTGACCTGGAATACTCTCCCGTTGAATAAATCATGACAAAGTGCACCAGCTCCACACTAGTTTTTTTTTATTTATTTTTTTATCTTTTATCCTGCCAATCCTCAGAACATGCCCTTGAGAAACTACATAAAATAAGAGAGAGGGGTGGAAATACTGGATACTACACCGCAGGAGGTAGTGTGGAAACATTGTTTCCATGGTAATGACAAGCAACAGTAAGCCCGCTATCAGTTCTGAGGTATTGACTCTCGTTCATCTGTGATATTTAACCTTCACAGACGAATAGGCAGAAATGCATGCGCTGGAATTGATAAAGGCGACATATTCCCTACATTACAATTGATGTAATTATCATTTAGAAGCTGGCAGAATGCTATGCTTGGCCTCATCTATCAAGTTGCTCAGGTCAGCCATCAGCTTATAATTTTTTTGAAGGTAAAGGAGACAGATGTGCATGGTGACTATGATATTTTGGCAAAAACTGCCAAAACAGAAGACTTATAGTAGAATATTTGCAATTTAGGGTTAAAACTAATTGCAACATGCTTGTTTGAGGTCAGGTTGTAGGGATGAGGTCCTAAACATAGCAGTTGTGTAGTATGTTTTTTTTCACCTCTATAAAACTTGAATTGGAAAATATACAGGAAACCTATAAACCATAAACTTGTGATCTGGAGGAGCTAAGCATTTTTTCTTATTTGTTCCAAGACGTGACATAAGGGGTATTGATGAAAGTCCATCACCACATGTGCAAAGTCTCCAACAACAACATTGTATTTTTTAGAACTGCATGTTTGTAATGTAGTGCGTGCTTTGTCGTTATCTGATAGCTATATTGGGCTAGGTTTTAAATGATTATGGGGTTGTGATCACAGACATTCAACAAATGTCAGAGCAGTTCCAGAAACACATATTGACATTCATGTCTAAGTAGTAACGCTATCCCAACATGCAGTAGTACACAATACTTGCTATAAAAGTTTGAAGGGTTTTTGCTTTTACCCTGGCTTCTCAAAGGCTTGTCAGCATCATTATTCTGTTCAGCACTTGTAAGATGGGGGACTCTACAGCTTTAAAAGTTTAATTAAAAAAAAAAAAAAAAAAGAGTTCACAAACACAGAATTCAATTTCAGCTTTACCTCAATGGGAACATGGCATAACCAGCACCAAGAACACAACTCATTCAAGCATCTCTGCAGTGCTCGACTATGCCAGCTCCTTCAACAGATTTGATTACTTCTTGGTTTACATTTCCCTCACCCCGACTCGCTTCCTTGGCCATCAAGCCGCACAGAGAACAGACGACTTAAATGGAAAGCTGAATACACAGAGCCTTGCTGATGGAAGCCCAGGTATTATCCTCACATAATGTTCCCCTTTCAGTCTTTCTGATGGACGACGTGGACCAAGGCCAAAATAATTAGACCCACACAGTCTAAACTCATTGTGCGCACAGTGGATCGTAGAAGCTCTTACTTTAGGTTTTTTGTTTGTGTCTTGGTTCCTGTGGCTTTCAGAAAGAGAAGCATGTCTGTTCAGAGATAAGCCAAGGTTGTCGTGCCGTTCATCCACCTTATCTCTGATTCATAAGCCAGATGGGACTTTCTTTTTCCTCTGTTTTCTCTTCCTGTTTCTTCTTTGCCTTCTGATTTCAGTTATCCTCCTTTTTTTCTTCATCACTTTTTAAATTTGCATTGCAGTTTTCTGCAGAACTGTGTTTTCATTTGCGTTTTGTTTTTGTCTTTTTCAATCCAAATTTAATTTAGCCACCAATGTTTTTCTGTATAAAATTATAATGCCTTGCATAAGTAATCACAAGGAGTGGTGCATAGCATGTTTTAAAACTATCCTATCTGAAACAGAAGCTCATCATCATATCATTGAGTTTTACAGGAGTCTGCTAATGACCCATACATTTTACAGATTGTTAAATCAGAGAAGCATTCAAAATAAGTCAGCCTTTGAGAACTAACTTTGGACACTTCTTTTTTTTTTTTTTTTTAAGTTTTTTTTGGCTCTACTGGCCTTAACCCATTTAATCCCACCAGCAACAGTTGTTTCCAGACATTTTTTCTAACTTCTGGAATCTCTAAAACAATTATTTTGACTTTTAGCAGCTAATTCAAGTTTTTAAATCAAGTGATAGTGTGTCTACTCTTAGCAATACCAATTTCATGCATGTAGTGTGAAATGTCACATGACCAGACCTCTTTACTTCCTATGATGCTGGAGGTAAATGTATGTCACAAACCTGTACAAGAGGAAGTCAGTAAAATATTTAAATAAACAAATATAAATGAAATATTTTGAACATAT
Organism: Girardinus metallicus; assembly: GCA_903067095.1. Lineage (NCBI taxonomy): Eukaryota > Metazoa > Chordata > Actinopteri > Cyprinodontiformes > Poeciliidae > Girardinus > Girardinus metallicus. Next base: position 56,155 of record CAEGAE010044524.1, read on the forward strand.
GTTCTTCCAAGTGTCTTCTGCTGATATATAAAGAAAAGTGTATCCATTCATCTTTTGATTGTAAGAAGAGTGAATGTAAGCGTGGCAACAATTGTTGCTGTTAGCATAATACATAGACAGCACTTTGCTGTGTGTCCATAGCTTTGCTGTTTATTCCATATACTCTGCTGTTCCCACATAGCTTAAAACTATAAGATGTTTTAGATCTTCTAGACCTGAAGGAACCTCAAAATTATGTCTCTTACATCACTGTCATTCCCACCGTTGAAACCCTCGCCTATTTCACCCCCCCAAAACCTGACCCTTCCCACACAGTGTGGTCGATGCACTGAATGACCACTACAAGATGATGCCATGTCTGAAACTAGTTTAGGACTAGGCAAAGGTCTTGTGCTTGTGATTGGTCTGGTGGAATAGGGGGAATGTCATCTCAGATGCAGATTTGTTCACACTAACATTTTCATCTGATTTTGCCTCATTGGTGAAATGACCAAATGAGGTCAAAGGTCACTTGGCACATTGAGACGATGACATCTGCAGGATGTGGTATTGAATTTTTATGTTTCTAAAATATTTCTGGACACTCTTGTAACCATTCTTTGTTATAATAGGTTATGCATGTCATGATTTCTCTTTTTTTTTTATATGTATAAATAGGCCAGATTTGTGTAGTTTAGACTATGCAGATTCCCACCGGCAACAATTGCTGCCGAGTACAAAACCTACATTTTCACTAACATAACCAACATAAAATGTAATAATTCATAAATATTATATGCTAGGGAGGTCCAAGGATTGAAATGCATGCACTTGTTTTACAAGAAAATATTTGTTATTAAACGGGTAAATCTGAAAGTGCTCAGACAGGAAAGTAGTTGAAAAGAGAGAGGGAAGACATGCAGCAAAGGTCACCAGGACGGGAATTGGACTTGCGGCGGCCGTGTCAAGGACTAAGGCCTCCTAATGTGGGTTGTGCTTAACCCCTGCACCACCATAGCACCCCTGACTTTGGACACTTATAACTTAAACGAACAGGCCATTCAAGGAGAAAATTAATCACTGAAGGATGTGGGTCCTGAGAAACTCTGGTTGGTTTTGTCAGTTCTCAGTCTCAGATCCAACACCTTTTGTGTTTGCCCAGAGAGGTTACTCTGAGGCATTGATGCTTCTTTGGCGCAGTCAGACGTTTTTGCTTATTGGAAATTCAGAAGAGAGGTGGTTATGGTGAAAAAAACATATTCTTGTTTAAATATAAGGGTTTTCTTTCTTATATGTAGGTTCATAATGGGATTTGGTGGCCAGTCAGGACAGATTGTCCTATATTTTCAGAGCCCATTGTTTTTAAAGAAGACACGGTTCCAAATCAAAATCAGGCTAGATAAGATTTATGTGGTGGTCTATTTCAGATACACTGGCATTATGAATGCATTCATTTCAAAAACTTACTTAGTTCTGAACTGTAAGAAAAAGTCATCACTTTAAAAACCAATTCGTATATATACTGATCTTTTCTATGACATTTGAGTCAGCGGTTTTGTATAGTAGCTTCTGAGTCATGTCTCATGGTTTTGAATAACTCTGGCGCTATGTAATAAAATGTTTTTTTCAGTTCAGTCTAGTGTCGTGAAGAAATCAGTGCAAAATGTGTGTTTATGTGTTGAAAAAGGCTACTGTGTGAGGCCCCATAATGCTACAAATACACTGAAGTTTTGTGGTTGTTTTGAGACAAGATGTGAAAGTCAAAGCTGTATAAGCACTTTTTCAAGGCAATGTAGCAATCTGGCTTTAATTGAAATGCAGTTCTATATATTAAGTGAGAAAGATGAGTATACATCCAAGGCTAATTGGCACAGTAGTAACCTATTAAACAACATACTGTTTGAATGTAAAGCTCACTCATCAACCCCTTTGTAACCGGGGGGATGTGGATAAATTGCATCACAGTTGGGGGTCCAAACCCAACTTTATAAAGGACAACTCTGCTTAGTAATTAGTGTTACCTCTGTGAATAAGCTTTGCAATTGCATCTGTGGAGGCGGTGTTCCTCCACTGAGCATCACTCTGCACAAGGTGCAGTTTATTCATAGCTCTGAATTGAACCCCTTTCTAATTGGATGTTTGAATGTGCCCATTCATCCACAGAGGGGCATCTAATTAAGGTCCTTTGACATTAGACACAGCTTTCTGAGTTTTGGCAGGGGTCTCAATTTCAGCCAGGCTTCCCATAGTCAAGTTTAATTGACTATTATGATAAGAGTTGAGAGTGTGTTTCTCAGCAGTGTAAACACATGCCACCTGTTAAGTATTCTTGTTTTTTATTGTCGTTGATTTTGCACAGACTGGGTGGATTGTAATGCATAGGTGAGTGTTTATTTCAGCTCAGACATGTTTGATGAGAACCCCTTCACAGGATGTGACAGCAGGTCTGAATACAGATGATTTAGGGTATGTTGTGACAGAATTGACAAAAATAAATATGTAAACTGATTCATAGTTCTGTTTTCAGACATTGTCCTCATTGTTCCAATCTGAAGTTTACGCACACACACACACACATCATCGCCATGAATAGCTGGTTAATTCGTTCAGGGTGGAATAACTTTGCATCACACAAACATTTTGGATTTTTTCAAAACCACAAAAGGTAAAAAATTACACATAGAAACTTAAAACATAAAAACACCATTGATATTTAGGTAAATGTTACCTAGTAAGTTACAAACAAAGTTTGACATTAACCTCCATTGTCTAAAAAGTCTTGGGTGTAATTTTTCTGTTGCAACACCCGATTATGTCCAGGTTTCTACTGTGTGACCCAAACTATCTCCCTTGGGTTGAAAAAAGTTGGCTAGGATGTTCAGGAACAATGTAGGCTCAAATTTATCATGAACTGGAAACTGTCAGTGTCACCAGCTTCTTGTGCTCCAACGAAATGAATAAGCTTCTGTTTTAAAATTAGAGCAGGGAAAGGGAGTGGAAAATGACTAAGGAACCAAAAGATGAAATCAAAATAAGAAACAGCTGTAGCAGGATTCAAGAAGGGAAACTGAGGGACGGAGATTAATTTACACAAGGGAGCTGAACTAAGACTCAAAGAACTACAAACCAAAAGCAAAAAGATGCCTGGCAGTAATGTACGAAATCAATTCAAAAGTAAATATAACCACAAAAAAAAAAACACACAAATAAAACTAAGAAAGTAACCACAACAGAATGAACTAGTACGGCAAAACCCAAATGATGATAATAAAAACTGAACATCGCGCGATCTTTTTAACAATAATAATCCCAGTAATGATAAACACAAACACCTGTGGGTTGTGACATGTTCTCTGAAAAGCCTGCATAAGATGACCAAACTGTGCAATGAGCCTATTTTAGGTGAATCCTTCTTGAGGCAGCTGTAGGAAGCAGCTGTTTTCACTACAAATACGCATTGATCAAAAACACAGCTTGGCTGAATATGAGTAAAGCTGATGAAAACGGTACCATGATGTTCCCTAATAACCAGATGTTCTTTTGAAAACATACATAGAAAGAAAAAAGGTCTAAAATTGTTGTTTACAGTTGTTGCTTTCTGTCTTTGACAGAGAGTACAGAACACAACAGAAACTCTGGTGGACTTAACTGGACGGAACATAACAGACTTCTTGATCAAGACTTTTGAGGACTCCGGAAAAAAAAGGTAACGGATATTTATTTTATACCACTTATTTTTTCCTCTTTTTTTTTTTTTCCACAAACCCAGCCAAGTTTCTGCATGCTGTCATTTCTCATCTTCACGGATTTTGCAGTTGAAGTGTTTTGACAAATCCTTGTGGGCCACTCTTTGATTTACTTTCCTTAACCTGTCATTGTGCTGTATGGAAACAGTTTCCGCCAACTGTCAGTGATGGAAATGAAAGGAATTAGCTTGACGTTTGTTTAATCATGACTCTAAAGCTGTCCACGTTTCTAGTAGTTTCTTTGCATTCTGTGTATCCTCCACAAATATTGCCACTTCTCATAAGGATGTTTAAAAATCCTTAAATAAATCCATATTTTATATGTATATATATTAATATATATTACACTTACAGAACCTCCGCCATGGTCTGATGATTGTCATATTGTCTCTCTATGTAATGGCTTGACTCGGGAAGAATAATCACTTTGTTGGTGACATGATTCCAGCTTTTTTTATGGCCCCATGTCGATGTGTCGTTTGGAGAGGCGCTTAACCAAGTACAAAATAAGGCAACGTCTATTGTTGGTGTGTTTATCAGGCGCATCACCGTACTCTCACATTATTTACACTGACAAATAAAGTCACATCAGGGGAACAGTGACAGATGATCATAAAGGTGTCAGATAGAGGTGATTTCAAGTGATCAAATTGTAAAATGCTGACTCGACCTGTTCTTGTTGCAGAAGGATATAACCTTAATGCAAGAGCATTAATGTCTTTTTTTTTTTTTTTTTTCATTTTTTGGGCAAAATTCTGTCAATAGATTGTGCAAATTTGTCTAAACAATCCAAACTCTACTGCTGAGTTTGTGTGTACCTTTTTTCATGTATGTGGACAAAACTGATTAGGAATTTCATGACGTAAAGATAAACGACCGCCAATGCAGACGTTTGGCATACCCGGTGTTGCAGTGGTGAATATATATATGCCATCTTCTCCAAATGAAGCCGTCTCCACTTGTTTTCTTTTCTGTGATTGCAGGTATGGAGGCATTTCTGTGGGAGCAGTCAACTCACAAGTCCGTCTATCTGAGGCAGAGGTCGAGGATGTCTTCAGGGATTTAAAAAATCTTTTGAACTCATCTCAGGTACGTCATAAATGTTTGCACTGATTGCACCAAATTGGCTTACACAGTTGGTTTCTTCGTAACTATGTCACATGGTTCTGAAACAGCACCGCAGTTGTAGAAATCCAACACTTTTTGTCATGGGGACGGGATTCTCTTTTGTAAAGGCTTATTTACAAAAACGAGCAGAATGCTTAAGTCATCTCTTTTTTTAAAAAACTAACAAGTCTTATCATTCTTTAATATCTCAGCACCTGTGTGTGTGTTGCCTGGATGTTTGCAGCTTGTTACAGGGCCATTTTTTTTATTTTGACAGCTGAAGAAAACATATGAACACTGAGTTTAAAAATAACTTGACATTTTTGTGTTTGGTCAACTCTCATAACAATATTGGTTGGGAAACTAAAACATTTTGTTGTTCTTCTAAGTATTAAAAAAAAAAATTATAGTTTGAAGACTGGCCATCATGAGTAGATGCAAACATTAGCACTGTTCTTACTCAAGGTTGAATTGCCTGTTCATACCCCCAATTCTTTGCCCAACCTACGCCGTCTTTCAAAACTACTCATACCCCTTTTGCTGTTTTTATATTTTATGTAACTGAAGTATAAATACAACAGTTTTATGATGGCCTAAGAAGTTTGTTAGAGAATATTAATCAACAAAGAGCATCAGCAGAAAGGTGAGGGGTAGTTGAGGAGACGTGTAAAGTTAGGTTATAAACCAACATCCACAGCTCAGGTGTTACAATTTTTAGATTGGACAATTATTATATTTGCACTTCACACATCAGGCCTGTATCGAAGATTGCCAAGAAGAAAGTTAGTTTTAAAGAAAACCGTGAATTATTTGTGTTCGCAGTTCACCATAACCCTTGGAGGGGACACATCAAACATGTGGGTCAAGAGGCTTGATTATCAGTATAAATACAGATTGAAACTGAGTGTTTATGGCTCACATGCAAAGTGAGCATGGTTTATTCAGAGTGTGGAACTAAACCCGCACCCTGAATAAACCATGCTCACCTTCAAACATCGTGGTGGCAGCATCAAACTGTGAGAATATTGTTCTTCCTCCGAGGACAGGAGAAGCAAGTTAGTTCGAGGAAATAGGAGGAGTGACGGAGCTAAATACAGTGCACTGCTTTGAAAGAGTTAAGAGAGGATCTAGCCCAGATATTAGTTAATACAATTTGATGACGTTTTATTCCTATATAAGAACAAAATTAAATTTAATAATGAAAATAAACATTTTTCCAACGATCAAAAAAGATGTGCATAATTGTTATGTGACTTTATAAACAAAAAATTGTTAGTACACAGTTAGATTTTTTTGCGTTGTAAATCACTGTTTAGATTTGTAGTCTAGACTATCGTGTGTTGTCCTTTCTCACCAGCTTAAAGTGATAATTGATAACTTCATTAAACGATTGCTCAGACATATTTTGTTAAATAGATTAGCCTGTCACAAAAGTTATATTTTGCACAAAAGAAAATAACCCTACACGTAAGCTCCCAAAAGAACATGACGAGAGTAAATAAATGAAATCATATTAAATTTTATTTATTACAGCAATAAATAAAGAGACAAGTTTCGATTCAGGACTTGGCTTTTAAATGAGTTCTTATAGGCGCAGCAGCATCTTAGCATTGACATCCAGGCTGCAGCTCTCGTATTTAAACATTGCTTTCTTTCTTTTTCCTTTGCCTGTTGTGTCGACAGTGGCTCTTAAGTTTTGTAGTGTGTAGACCTTGATGAATTACAGAACAATAATGAGGAATAAAAAAAGAGGGGCGCAAATTAACATTCCTCACATCTGTCTTTGAGTGTCCATGGCAACAGACCACAGCAGTGTGATACTTTAAATGGACCAGGAAGTTAAGAAGCTTCATGTTTAAAACAATTCATACTCAATCCTTTAAGGTCTTTAACTGGCACATGGTTTTTAAGTTGTTTGTATTTATAATCTTAAACTCAGTCAGTTTAGCTCATGTGAATAGTTTTATAGTCAAGCTAAAGTATTTATGGCCTCAGGGGCAGTTTTTCTAGAACCCCTTCCGAGCCCAGTTGTCTCCCTCTTTTGTCTTTTTTTTTTATTTTTTTATTTTATTTTCCCTCTTTGTTTATCTCCCGCAAATAAACTCATTAACATTTCAAATTTGTGGACATTCTAACTACTCTAAGATCAGCGGGCTGCTTTGGCTTCGGGCAACTCCAGCATCATCCTTGCCCGTGTTTACACCCCCTGCGTCTCCGGGATCTCGATGCTAATGTGACTTTAATTTGAGCAGCAGAAATGATGTAGCCCTTAATGGCTGGGCATTAACTGTCCTAGCATTGCTGTCCTTGTTATAAAAAAAAAGAAAAAAAAAAAAAACATTTAACATTGTCTTTGGGAAATGTCTGGCTTTCTGCTTTTTCTTTTTTCTTTTTTTTTTTGTACTTTGAGCCGTCAGCTCTGACAGGGAAGTGGGCATTTAAATTTTGGCTTAATTGGATTTTCTGTATCCAGCAGGTAGAAATTGAGTTATGTGCAGCAGGATGCATTGGGAACAATAAGAAGCAGGAAGCACTAAGTGCTGAAAATTTCATAATTAGGCCAAAAGAAAAATAAATACACACAATAGTTGGATGATGTGAGAGTGCGAAATGTTTCCCGAAATGTTTCTGTAACCCGTTGAAGGAAGTTTTCCTCACTGAATCTGTTAATTTAATAATCTTTAACTCCTTTATGCCTGTGTTTATATCCGTTTATTGTAGCTTTGTTACTGTACATAGGAGGAGAAGTAGATGGCCCGGTAGTTTTAAATGCTGCTTGAGGGCCTTGTAAATGCTTAATTAATGCAATAGAAGTAATCCTAAATATGTACCACAAACATTAAGTTACCCATTTCCTAAATCATACTCAATTTTTTTCTTTGCTTTTTTGTATTCTGTTTTCATCCACTCAAACCATTTCACATATGTGTAGTTAATTCATTTTTAATCAGTTAACTGTTTTGCACTTCATAATTTCACTTAACTCTGCAACCTTCTAAGACCTCAATTTCCCGTGAAAGTCTCTGAAAAATTCTTATTTGTATTTTTGTCAAAATTTCAGATTTTGGTGTTTGATGTTATGACACAATTCTGATTTTATACATTCATTTTTGCTGTATTATAGGAAATTAAATTTGCATCCTCCACCTCAACTATTTTAAATTTTACAGAATGCAAAACTTCTGAATATTACTTGTGGAAAACTATACAACATCTTGTAACAGAGAGGATATAGAAGGAAAAACGCGACATAGATGCTGCCAGCTTTGGCATGCTTATGATGCAGACATAACTTCAAAGATTTTTAGCAGGTTTCACTACATGTTTTCCAAAAAATCTCAAATCAAAAATGGCTCTGACCGCACAAAATATATCACATATTTTGTATTTGCACCTCATTTTCACATGGAAAGAGCACTTTTGGTGGAAGAATAGCAAGATTAGTGATTTTTAAGAAATTCGGAAAACAAAGATTGTGTAATCTGACTTTTACAAATTCACCAGGTTTTGTGGTAGACAGATATTATAAAAAGAAAAAACATTAAAAAAAGAGTAATTCTACAAAAAACCTTCCTCACAGAGATTAAATAGAAAATATTTTCCTATTAAATTGTCTCTTTGTTCTTCTGCATCCTTCATCTTTAAACACCACATTGATACTGAAAAGAGCCAATTTTCAGTTTTCTTCGCACAGTTACGGAATCTACACTGAAGAGTGGTGTTGTTAGCTTGACCTAGTAGTCTTTATTATGTTTCTTATTGGAAAAGGGTCTTATATAGGTTTTAAAAATTATGTACATTGGTGTTTGATGGCGAGTGACACTATACATTCTCAAACAACTTTACTTTCTACATCAGAAATATTCAGCTTGAAACATAGACATGTAAGGACAATTTTGGACCAGGTGTTTTCAACTCCAGTCCTCTTGAGCCACTGTCACAATAGGCTTTTATTTACCAATATGTGGAATGAGAGTGTATTAAAAAATTGAACACCATTTACTGAGTAAGGGGAAACTGCAAGGCAAACACACACACACACACACATAAAAACTGCCTAACAGGCAATTTGACCAGTGAAATGGTCAAAAAGATTTCCCCACACATTTCAGCGGCGTGTCGTGAACCCCGGCACTGACTGGGGTCTTCGGGCCAAACTAGCCTTGTCATTGTTGTTGAGCAGGAAGGAGTTTGTCAAGGATTAGACTCAGGCAGCTGCTGGCCCACTTCTCATCTTGTTTCAATTGCCGCTAATCCTCGGGAATTCTCCCAACTGGAGCCTCTTCTTTCCTGCTTGGCACGATTCATGCCAGAGTGGAGTGAAAACGCAAAACACACACACACAAAAAGAAGATTTCCTTTGGTTGTTGCTGTGGGATGCATCACAGACAAGCGTAGGAGTCTTGTTCTCGGCCCCGTGCATGAATAGACTTGGAACAGAGAGAATGTTATTCAACAAATATTTCTGTCAGCAGAGATTTCGGAGCTCTTCCCCTGTCCCCATTTTTTCCCCAACACCGATACTGAAGAAGATGATGAGTTCATGCTGCCTTACTGAAATGATGTGTAAACAATTTGTTAAGCCATGCAAGCAGAATGATTCGAAAGGAGGACAAGAAATGGTTTGAATAGACAAAGTATTGCACTTCTGAGAATGCCACTGTGCGTTATAGGTTTTTGACACTGAACGATTGTAGAATGGAGAAAAATAAGCCCCTTGTAACTCTCTCTAGAGCTGAAGATGTCTCTTTGTTGTCCATTGCTCTCCTTTCCATTGCCGCCGTGTCAGTGCAGACAAGAATTTGCACCTGAGCACACTCCTGCATTCTTGGGATGTCGTTCTTGATTTCTCTCCTCTTATTTTTCCCACCTCCCACACCAGTTGTCACTGACACTTTACCTCCTCAGACTTCTCTGATGCTGCATACACTTCCCCCTGCAGTCCACTGACACACACGCACGCACACCCCCACAACCTCTTTTTTCCCCGCTCCTTTCGTCTGCTTCTGATGAAGGCAGAGTCCAACAGGAGGTCCATTTGCATTTATATCACACATGTAATGTCCTCGGCACTCTCGCGGCTGGGCTCAGCAGCGTGGTGTCAGCATGCCACTTCTGAAAATCGGACGCCCATCATCTCGCGCCCTCATCTCAAGGCTCATTTCACATGATGCACAAGTGGAGGGCAGCAGCTTTTAATGCAACCTGTCCAGTCTGCTCTCCCTCCAACATTTGCATCTCCTCACCACTTTGAAAAGTACTTATTATCCTATTTAATTGTCTTTCTTGGATGATTGATTACATGAGGTAATTAAACAGTTGTAGCGTTCTGTAAAATAGTTCATTGCCTTTAAACTTATTCACATTTTTTGTGACATTGCAACCACTATGGTAAATCAAAGGAGCACATAAATATGAAGTGGAACAAAAACAAAACAGGGTTTTCAAAATTCCGTACAAACAAAAACCTGAAAATTGTGATCTGTATATTCTTTAGCCCCCTTAATTAAATAGTTTATAGAACAACCATTTGCTGCAAATACACCTAGAAGGCCTTTTACCGGCTTTGCACTTATGGGGGCTGAAATTTTTGCCCATTCTTCTTTGGAAAATGAACATCACTTTCAAATCTGGCCACAAATTTGACTATAACTGGGCTATTCTAATACATGAACATGGTTAGATCTAAATGGTTTCACTGAATATGAAATGTACACCTATCAATGTGATGCACTAAAGTGCTCTGAATTTGGATTCCCTTTAATAATTGTCCTAAAGAATCATGTTGCCACCTTTGCTGTTGGCTTCTCCATTTCCTAAGTTGCCTTGGACTGTTTTACTGAGTAATGCTCTTCTATGCCAACTTGTCATTTGGGTTGACAGCCACTTCATGGTTGGGTTGCAGTTTGCTTTACTCTTTCCATGGTCAGATGATAGATTGAGCAGTGCACTAGTGATGTTCAAAAGTATTATTTTCTAAGTATAACCCTACCATAAGTTTCTCCACAACTGTATTCCTGACAATTTTCTGTTTTTTTCCGAATCCTCATAATAGATTGTTTTCCTTATATTCTCTAACACACAGCAGGTGTTGTCCTCCCGGTGGCTTTTCGACAACTGCTGTATTTATACTGACAACACTCCATCCATCCAACAAGAGGTTACACTAGACTTTTGTTTTCTGTCATTTTGACTGACATAGTCAAAAAAAATCTAGTCATAATCAATTTTTATCTGTCCTTTTTTTAGAATTATAATAATGACATTCAGTTGCATTTAGTTTTCACTTAATTGAGTTAATATTCAATCTGAAGAAGCTGAACAGAGAATCCACATTGTGCTATCACACGTCAAGTAGATAAAAACATATGACTTTTTCTCCACAGTGACAAAAAACATTGACTCTGGCCCCAACAACTGTACATGAGCAATGAAAATAAACAATTGCACTTAAATTATGGATGATTCACCTCCTGTGACACGAAAGCAGTCTTACAATTTCTTCCTGGTATGCATGGATTTGATATGCCCACCCACTTGTGTGTGTGCCTTGGAGAGTTTATTTTCATGGGTATTTTGATATTAATCTGGAGGCTGAATCCATTTTGCCGCCACACTGGACACTTAAATTACAAGCACCACTTCAGCCAAAGTTTTGAAATCAGGGAACATTTCTCCAGTGATCAGAAGTTGGCAAGACTCTCTGAATGAGGAGTTTTCTGATACTATTAGCCCTCGCCTTAGTGAGTGGAAATCTTGCAGTATGCACTCTTTTTACATCTTTGTTTTAGCTGCAACAGTCTGTAATCTATTGTAGTCACAGACATATTCCAAAGTCTCCATAACTCTTCAATGTGATGTCCGCTCATTGAGTATGGTTTCCAGGTAACAGATGGTATTCAGATGCTGTGATGGGAATCATTTTTTGGATCGATTTAGTTACCTGCACTGTGCAAAAAGTTGAAAATGTCAGTTTATCTTCACCTAGAGGTCAGGAATGTGAATTGTTATGTCAAAACAAAAGATATCTGTCACCGTTTTAGAAAAATGGTCAAAGGTGAAAAACAATGCACTACTATCCATCCATTTCCTAACACCCTTGTCCTTAGTGGGGTCAGGAGGGGTGCTGGTGCCTATCTTCAGCTAACGTTCTGGGCGAGAGGCAGGGTCACCCTGGACAGGTCGCTGAGACAGACAGGACAAACAACCATGCACACACACACACTCACACCTAGGGAGAATTTAGAGAGACCAGTTAACCTAACAGTCATGTTTTTGGACTGTGGGAGGAAGCCGGAGTACTCGGAGAGAACCCACGCATGCACAGGGAGAACATGCAAACTCCATGCAGAAAGACCCCAGGTCGGGAATCGAACCCAGGACCTTCTTGCTGCAAGGCAACAGTGCTATCAACTGTGCCACTGTGCACCCCCTCTACTATCCAAAGGCTTCTATTTTCTAATTTACATGACTTTTGGAAGCAATCGATTGCACTGGATTTTAGTTGGGCGTAACAAAGTTAAAGGGGGATGAATACAAATGCACATAAAACTTTTTTCAACTGAAAGCCAATATTTTCCTTCCACCCCACAACTTAGCATTTGTCTAATTCATAAAATCCCAATAAAACATTGAGGTTGTAATGTGACAATATGGTAAGAGTTCAATGGGTTTGACTACATTTACAAGGCACCGTTTGGTAATAGTGACACTCATTTTAATTATTTTGCATAACAAATCCAGAAATGTCAAAAATAAAAAAATAAAAAAAAGCAATTAGAAATATGGTGGGCATATTTTATTTCCCCTGAAGCCTGAGTAAAATAAGTGGCTCGGTACTCCCTAATGCTCTCCAGAAGTCTTAATTCTTGTCTCCCTCTGCTTCACACTTTGCATTTCAAAGAGCACTGGTGCTTTTCTAAGGGTATCCAATTAAGTTTCAACTCAGGATTGTTTTTCTCTTGTTTTCTCCCCCGTCTTTATTAGGATAACATCACTGATCAGATCCTGCAGAGAGCCGAGACGGTGCTGAAGAAGCTTGGGACCAGGGACAATGTCAAGGTATCGTATTAACACTCTGAGACTGTTACGTCAAATTAAAGAGGATGAAAGTGTGACGTAGGAGAGGTGAAAATTAGTGTGGTGCATTTGGGGCTTTTTCGGGGAACTGTGGTGATTAAAAGGGAATGGAGCACACAGGCAAGAAAACGCTAATGCAACATTTTCTTAAAATGAAACTGTCATAAATTGTAATGTCATAAGTAATACTTGAGCATCTTCTCAAACTGCAAGATGACTATTCCTCCCACTTAGCCGCAGTAGCCCCGATACAGGGCAATACTGGGAAAAAAGCTGTCAGATTGAAGACTTGAGACTGATGTGGAGATTTACCTCCAAGTGGGATATCAATTCTGAACATACAGCCTGAGCTACATTGAAGTGGTTTAGAGTTTGACAGCAGCTATGATTGATTAAAAGAAAAAAAAATGAACATACAGTCAGTACATTATAAATGTTAACATCTTAGACTTTTAAATCACAAATAAAAAGAAGAAGATAGTTTCATGAAAGTGTCAGTAATTGAGACAGAGTGGCTCAAATAATGAACACAGGCCCCATTAAATTGCACTAAAATAACCAATCTTTGATGTTTTTGAATACCCTTAAGCAGAACTGGAAAAAAAAAAAATCAAGTCACTGTTAAAATTCAGCAAATTTGTTGTAAATTATAAAATTAAGTTGAATCCCCCCTACAAACATCAAACACTTCTCTTACTGGGAATTTCTCTCCTCCATGGAATTCTTTGATGCTCTTTAATTTTTCTAAAAAGTAAAAATTCTAACAGGATTTTTCCACTTTACTTGTCAAAACTATGTATTTAGTAGACAAGCCTCGTGCTCTCAAACCTTGTCTGTCTTGAATGAACGATTGATGTTTTTCAGAGGTTTGCTGATGAAATGCAGGTATTTTTCTTGAGATAAAGAGAGGCAGAGTGCGCACGTGTGTGTGTCTGTGTGTGCTAATTCCTTCACAGGCTCCTTTGTGGTGGCGCGTTGTTAGGCTGGCACTCAGACACCATCCACTCTTAATTATCGCTGAACTACCAGCGGGGAGTCCTCTCTCACACCCACTTTCTTTCATCCTCTTTTTTTTTTTTTTTCTTCCTCAGCTCCGCAGCAACCAAAGGCTCAGAGAATCACTTGCATGAAAAAGAATGTGTTAAAAATATTTTTGCTGAACGGCTTGCACACTGTGTCGCATCAGGATTTTACTGTGAGATGACTGATGCCCAATTAATAAAAAAAATATATAAGTTTCTCATTGCAATTGCTTATTTTTGATGGTCCATACTTCCTCCAACAAGCTCAGAATGTTATTTGAACTCCTTTCTTGTGGAAAAAAAATTGGCTTAGCAGTGGACTTGAAGCACAGAACTGCAGCACAAAACATTAGAGGTGTGTCCCACAGTACCAGTGTTTTATTATAGATCATGGCGTAGCTACCTAATCCAACAACAAATGCTCATAATCTATTTCACCTGCTTCTTTATGGCCATTATGGTAAGACAAATTCTCTGGTTTATTTATTAGGCAGGCATACCTGTTGAATTCTTGACCAGTCACATAGCAGCATCTGTGTTTGCAAGATCAAATATGTCGTAATGAAGTTGAAACCGTTTAACAATACGAGGAAGAAAGCCTGATTTATGTAGCTTAAAGGCAGCATGGTTATTGGTACCACATGGGCTGCTCTGAATATTTTAGAAACTGCTAACATGCTGGGATCGCTATGCATCACCAAGTTAATAGAGAATATTCTAAAAAAAGAGAAAATAAAATGTCCAGTAACTGGGAATTGCGTTGACTAAAAAAATAGTTTTTAAATCAGAGTTCAGAGGAGAATAGCGGAATGGATCAAGAATGTGGAGTGGTAACAGTAGCTATTCAAACCTGCTACACAGAATCGATTGAATGGTTTGCAGTGACAGAAGACCATACCAGAAGCAACTCATGTTAGCTAAGAAATAAAACCTATAATTTACACAAACTCAACTACATGGACAAAGCATCAGTCTACAGTCACAGCAGACTAAAAGGATTATCAAGTTTGTTGGTAAAGGTAATAGCTTACAACCAAGCTAGCTGATTCACTTGCTAGCATTGGCATCTTAGACTCCAACTGACAGCTAACAAGTAGAGAAATAGTACTTTGTCATTCCATACTTTTCAAGAAAATTATATTGATTTAAGAAGTCTTACTTAATTTAAGCAGTCTCCTCATTTATTGAAGATGAAAAGGGTGCAAATGAGCCTAAAGCTTTAAGTTTAACTTGCATCATAGCACAATCTCAGCCTAACTTTCAGTTTTTGTTTGCAGTGGGAAAATAAATCCCATTTAATAAAATATTTATTTTAAAACAGTCAGGGTACAATGATTGGGCTACTTAGTTTGAGTCCCATCTTGGTTTGCAGCATCAGGTCTTATGCTTGACATCTCTCCCTTATGGACAGGGTTGTTGTGGAGACTTGCTCCTTTTCTCTTAACAATGAGAGCGTTTCCGTTCCGTTCTCCTCATGTAGTCCATCTGTTAAACTGAAGCATAACTGGATACTATGAGCTTACAATGACCCAAAACATAATAATAAATTTACCAAGGACTGTCTTAGCTCAGATCATGATCTTACCCAGATCCTATTGGATGATTAAAATGGGTTGTCCATTCAGAAAATTCCTAAAACATCTCCCACTTGAAGTGAGTAGCGGGTAAGAGAGGTAGATGGCTACAAGAAGCATCGCTGAGGGTATTACAGCAAAACAGGGTAACATAAACTTTTAGGGGGCAAATAGTAAATGGTAAGTGGCTTGTACTTGAATATTTTTTAAAGAACTGAAAATGGTGTTCTGGTTTTTCACAACTGTAGGTGCCAAAACTTGTAACCAGAAAGTTTGTTGGAAAAATAATAAATAAACATATTTATTTATTATTTAATGATTGTAATGAAATGTATTGGATTTTTCTCAAATCTTTCAGTGTGAGATTATGCCACTTAAAAAAAAAGATGAGTTTTTTTTTTTTTGGTATAAATTTCTATAAATCTTGAGGGGATCATGTCATATCACTTGAATTTTGCATTAGTCCTTACCTTATTAACTATGTTAAAATCAAGGCATACCTCCAAAAAAAATGGTAAATGTTTTACTGTATAACACATTTATAAGTAAATTATTATTTATCAGAAGCATGTATTTTAATCCATTTTTTCTGATCTTGGAATATTTTTAAAAATGTTGCTTCAGGATTTTGGATATGTAGATAAATGCTAGATCTCATGTAACTTTTAGAACATTCTCTGTTTTGTAGGTGTGGTTCTACAATCAGGCATGGCATGGCATGGTGTCCTTCCTAAGTGTGGCCAACAATGGCATCCTGAGAGGAAATCTTCCTAAGGGAGAGGATCCACGCCATCATGGCATCTCCGTTTCTAATCACCCCCTAAATCTCACCAAGGAGCAGCTCTCCTCAGCAGCCATGTAAGTTAAAACAAAGAATCCTGTTGGCGTTTCTTCTACCCTTCACAAAATTATTTATCAGCCTTTTGTTTCAGTGGAATTGAACGAAATAATGGAACGGAAAAATAACGCTCCCAAAACATCTTCCTATGTGTTTAACACCATAGTGTGCTCGGCTTGATCACCACATTAACCAGCTTGCTAGAGATAATTTTGGAGAAATTCCACCACGAGGGCAACAGCTCTCACATGCTTTTCAAGCCACATGAGTGCACCGCTGCTGCAGACAGTATTCTACTGCAGCTCAAGTGACTATACTTAATCTCACATTAGACTATGCGGATGTTTTACTTACCTCGTGGCCACGCATAGGTGCAACAATGAAAAGCACTGAATTCTGTAATGGCGCAACAATTTGATATTTCAGCAACGATGTGTGTGTGAACATTATATAAACACAAATTGTGAAAACAAGCAATAAACATCAACCTCCAACATATTTTGGAGGTTTTCAACATGGATGCTGAGGTCTCCTACATTATCAAACAGTCATAATAAATGCACAAAACAGATAAAAGCTTACAAGTATAATTTGCCGCATGTTTTAAAGTTTTGTAATAAAGTTTGTGTCAGAATTTGCTTACGGCCTTTTACCTCGAGTCCCAAATGTTCAAGAGAGTCAAATATTACCAGGAAAACCTTTTTATAGTTTAGTGAATCATGAAATGTTGTTGCAACACCTCCCCTTTGTACTTTCTGTTCTTTACCCCCAAATTCTCTCAGCAACGCATAAAAAGGGACACATATATTTCAAATACATTACATGACTTTATGTCCCACAAAATCTCTAATCACATTGAGATTCATGTAAGGTGTTTTTTTTAACACCAGCATATATGATGTCACAACAGAAAAAAGTTGCTTGCGTTTGATTCATTTTGCATATTATTTAACTCATTGCCATTGTTTAATGAAAACATACATGATTTCAGTTATTTCAAACAAAGTGTAATTTCCGTATGCAAACCATTAGGAAGGTGGTGCAGTAAGAGAATCTTCTGCCTCACAGCAAGAAGTGTGTGCTTTCAGCTCCCTGACCTACGTGTATGTGCACTTCCATCTGCTCCCTTCTGGCTCTTATGTTTCCGCTAACATTACAAGAAAAGTCATGCAAGTTGATGATTCCAGATATAGCCTCTAGATATAAATGTGTTTTGACCTCTTACTACTGTTAGGTGAAAGAAACTGTCAGCAGACTCATTGCAATGTTTATGGTTTCCTTCTTAAACTTTAGTCTTTGTCAAATATACCTGAGAGAACTTTATTTGTAACTTCTGCTGTTAGTGGCCAAAGAAACTTTTCCATCCCTGAGATGTCAAACATACAGTTTCATGCTCTTGGATTGTAGTGTTACTGGCAAGTTTCTTTTTTTTTTTTAATGACACTGAACCTTCAGCTATCCCATAGAAGTGACACTATGTTAAGTGTCACTTCCTGTATTTAACTGGAGAACAGCCACTCACAGATTTTATGTCGTTTAAAAAGGAAAAAAGGCTCTGATCAAAATGTAACTATGTTTGGCTCATTGGTCTTAATACCATATTTTATGATGCGTTTTGATTTCCAGTTTTAATTAGGCCCTATGGCTTTCTCTCTAGATGCAAAAAGCAACTAGATGCAATGGGATGATTTTTGGGGATATATTTTTAAAATGTGTTTAGTTATGTTTTAATTGGCTTGACAGATGAGATTTAATTATTTAATTCTGACTGTACTTAATCTAAAACTAACCTATTTTTGCCGTCCTTATCATAAAAACCCTGTAAACAACTAGAATCAGACTGAGAGGAGTCCTTACCTGACAACTTACCAATATGTGTTGCTAAGGTGAATTTCCCTCTGCTGTCATTCCCTCATTAGGTTCATTTTCCACCTGGTAGCAAAATTGCTCCTTGCATATAAGTGAAAAACAGTTTGAAGAATCAAGATCGTTGCTGTAGTTTATAATTTCCTCGTTATCTGTATAAAGTCAGCTCTTTTGCTCACATTTCCAGAGCCCCACTTGTATCACACTAATTTCAGTTGGGAGTTTCACACATAAACACACATTGCGGTGAGACGAGAATAAGAAGGCGGTATCATGTTGACAGAAAGGGAACAGCCAATTGTCTATAGCACTAAAAGACCATGCCGGGTGCTGTTCCTGTCAGCTAAGAACAGGGAACTTAACAGGGAACAATATACACGAGCTCATCAAATCTGCACAGTAACGTAATAGGAAAATGATGCTTGATTTTAGCTGTGAGATTTACGTGGCAGCCAGAATGTAAGGATGTATAAGGAGTGATTTATTCTGCTTTTTATCAACCGGTGGTGGTGTATTGGTGTGGGTATATTTTCTTTTTGTACACGTTAGTACCAGTTAAGCTTAGCCAGTACCACTGCTGACAATAATATCCCTTTTAACCACAATTTGAATGTTGACCACTAAGCTTTTGGTCTTACAGTATCATAGTCCCATGGGGGTTATTTGTTCCAATCTCAGCTATTGACTGTCTAAATAGTCTTTGAGATGTTTTGTAAGCAGATCAAATTTAGCTTAGTTTTAACATTTATAGACACTTCAGATGTAGTTTAGACATATTTTGTTCCAAAAATGCAGAGCTGGAAATGGAGGACAACAGGAGCAGCAAGGAATGCAACAAAGGAAGAACAGAAGGCTATAAAGCACTGGGCAAATCAACGGATGATCACAACATTTATAGTATTGGCACCATTCATTTCTAATACCTCATAAACTCTAAGTATAAGAGATTAGTGACACTGCATATTACAGCAGATTAATACTTCATTTACTGAGTAATGAATGGATAGATGCTTGTCCCGTGTATTTTAGATCATCATCATGATCTGTTGTTGATTTTGGCTGTAACATTACATCCATCTGCTGCAGATAATCACAATCATATCTCGTAACAAAATACAGGCTCCTTGCTTTCCATTGAGATTGGTTTCAACCCATGCTCCCAATCTGCAGCCAGTCTGGTGTTTATGAAGTGCCTGGAGGCCAACGACAGCTTTGAGTTAGGGAGGGAGGTGGCGCCCAGAGATAATTACGACATTCTGTCTGCCGTAGATTCAGCCTGAGCCTCTTTTTCTTTCCTACCTCGCGGTCCAGAGCGTGACATAATTTAAGAGCTATGACTTCAAGATTAAATGGCACTTTCCTTAACATTGAACAAGCAGACAGGTGTTGGGGGATAAAAAAAAAATAAGTTGACAGGTGGGGGAAGGGACCCGACTAAGCACAGCAGTAAAGGTTGTTGTACAATGCTTCTTTAATCAGAATGACAGTGTTACATGAAACATTGTGCTCCGTTTTTAGCTGTAAGCAAGAAAAGATCAATAATACTGCTCCATCCCATTATTTGTTTGAAAAAGAAAGTTGGTAAAAGCAGGTTTGAGGAGTCAGCGTACCTGACCGTTTCAATCTGGAAATCTGTTACGGTAAAAATCATTTACTATCCAGTCTGTGAAAAAGTGAAAAATAAATACTCCCTTGTTCATTAAGGGATCAAAACCTCCTGTGTAATTTGACTGGAAGAAATAGTCTTCACATAAAAAACTAAGAGGCGAAATATCTCATACTTTAGCACATTTTAGAATAATAATTTAACCAACTAAGAATGACTTAGTACTGGTAGCAGAGAAATACCCTGAGAAAACTCCCATAACTACTGATAGAATGTGACAACTTTACCAAAGAAAACTACAGCTAACATTCAAACTAGTGACAATGCTCACCACCACCACTGATTGAACAAAAGATCCTAAACACAGAGCTACATTATACAGAGCTCTCTGCCTCACCAGCTGCTCTTACTGACTTCTTTAGACATCACCCCAAATGAGTAGCATCTGTAACTTAGTGATTTTCTCCACAAGGTTTGACGGGCTTCCAAAAGCTTGTGAATGTTAGAAATGAATACATTAAAACAAACAAAAAAAAAAGAGTTTTGGCCTTCTCTTCCCTATCAAATGTGATTTTTCAGACTATATTTGTGTGAACTTTCCCTATGCTCTAATCTAGCGACTGTTTGCTCTAATTTTAATGTTTTGTCTAATGGCCAAAACATTCAACAAAGCCTTCTGTTTCTCAAATAATCTGCAATAAGTGGATTTTAAATATAAGCCTCTGACAAAAAAATATTATGAACAGACAGTAACTGTGCAATTTTTCGAGGTAATTTCTAATCGTGTTATTTTTTTGGACGCACCAACCAGTTTGTTTTGACACCTCTATGCTTTGCAGCCATTTTTAAGCTTGTGTGATGTTTAAAAGAAAAAAAGAAAATACTTTTTCAAAGTAAAAGAGAAGTCATGTAAAATTGCAGCTCAATTGCCTCCAGCTTACGTGACTGTAAAACAAATGAATCTCTAACAATACTGGAAAACTGAACCGCTAGTGATTGGTATTTACCCCAGTAGCTTCAAACTTACTTGCTGTATTTCTTGTACAGTCCTGTATGATCCACATATTGGTCACTGTGCAAAAATGTTTTATATTTCATATTTACCACAGCCTCCTTTCACTGTTGCATTTAAAACTTCGCTCTGCAGCCCTCAGCAATAAAAATGCCCTGAAGGAGAGCAATACCTTCTATCCAGCTTTCCTCCCACTGTTCATCTTTCTTGTTCTTCCATTATTGGTTAATTAGCAGATTGCTTGTCCTCTTTTCACAGTAATTAACCACCTTCAAGTATTCAGAGCTAGTTCATTCAGCGCTCCGTCCCCTGCATTACCTCCCCACAGCCCCTTGAAACCGGCAGAAACGTGGGCCGGAACCAACTTGGTGTAAATTATTTTGTATTTATGTGCCTGTTTGTCAATGATAAATGTGACAGGCGCAGCTGATTTAATATGCAAATGATGCAGCAGGATGGAAGCACCGGAAAGCGGGGGTTAAAGAATGAAAATCATTTTTCTCCAGTGCTAATTAAGCAGTTGGACTGAAGGACCTTTTAGAAGGAGAACTGTTTTAGAAAGAATGTGTGGCAATGAAATGAAGGTCAGCTTAATAAAAGACAGTTTTTTACAAAAAAAAAAAAAACTATTCAGTTTTGTCTGAAATAACGTCCACTACTTGCAACATAGTGGTGGGGGGGGGAGTGGAACAAAATGTGGGGTTTGCAAACTAGTGAGAAATTATGAGGATGTAAGTGACCTGATGGAGGCATGCAAATAAATAAAGTGAATGAAAAGTAAACTGCTTAATATACGCTTTTGTGTTGGGATACATTAAATTAAAAATACACATTTAAGTATCAGTTTATGAGTGAAAAGCACACAGGTATATCTTCACCAAACCAGTGTATGATTAAAATGGTCCGTGATTAAAATGGTCTTCCGAGGTTCTTTGAAGTTTGTGGGATCGTTGGAATGTTTTGAAGCGAACCATAGTGTGGCTGCACTTGGACGTTTCTGCACATCTGTCATCATTTTTTTAGGAGCAGTCAGTGATTTGGACGTCTTATCCTTGGCATAAGATAATGGGGCTGAGGTGTTTTCTGTTTGTACATCTTGCTAAGTAGAAGTAGAAGAAAGCATGCGCACGGAATCTAAAATCCCTCTTTCACTGATCCCAAACTGATCACACTGAGGTTCTGAAGCCTAAATTTTATTTAAGTGATTGATTTTATGCATTGATTTATTTTTAATGAGCAACACTAGAAGTGCTATAAAACCACATTATAAATTCTCTAAACCAAAGCTAACCCTAACCTTATGCACCCAACTGTTGTATTTAAGAGTTATTCAGCATGGAAAATAGAACAGTTTAAATAAATAATTTAAAGCTCAAAATCAGACATTCATGCCGATTATAAAATGCTGCATATGTTTTTTTTTTATTATTATTTCTTACACTTACCTCTCTGCTTCACTTTAAATCTAAAATGTTATCTCTTGATCCGCAGGGCGACGACCTCTACAGACGTGGTGGTGTCCATCTGTGTTATTTTCGCCATGTCCTTCATCCCCGCCAGCTTCGTCCTCTTTCTAATCCAGGAGAGGGTGAGCAAAGCCAAGCATCTGCAATTTGTCAGCGGTGTAAACCCGACCGTCTACTGGTTAACCAATTTCGTCTGGGATATGGTAAGTGTTGTTCCAGCTCTCAAAGGATTAAATCTCAATTAATAATGTTGAACGTGCGCTGCTAAAAATGTGATCTTTAATCCTTCCAGCTTCGCTTCAAAGGCCTTTTATTTCTTGTTTTATAATCTTAACTCGCTGATGTCCGAAAGATTTTATTCCCACCTAGGTCTATGAGTGAAAAATTTCAATCCACTGTAATTGATAATGCAGCTCTGACAACACTGGCCACAGGGAAAAGGGCTTTACCTCATACACTGTTATAGGCTGAGGCGTAATTATCGACAGCAGCTGCCCCCGTTGGTTATGCTCAACAGGCTTACTGCTACTTTCCCCAGGCATCATGGAAGTAAACATTTCATCAGGCTCTTTTGGTAACAAAATGCCATCAGGGCACACATCATTACTGTGAATAAATGCAGTGTAAGTGCAGGACAAATGCGCCTAGGGAGCCAGACTAAAGATTCTTTTGGTATTCTAACGTGGACTGCATTACCAAATACAATCAATACATAAAATATTGAACATGTCTCCACTGGAAACTCTCTAAAGCACGAAGAAGGTACATTAAATTAAATATCCACCAAGCTTTCTACTAAGTTTAAAGCAAGTGTTTTCAAAATGTGGAAGAGATCACGCCCCTCAGACAAAAAAACAAGGAAAATCTTAATTTTAAATACTCATGGTCATTCTTCCTTCCTTTCTTTTATTGTTGGCACAGACACTGTCTCTCCTTACTTATCATTGCTTTAGGTACTAAAATATTCTCAGTTACTTTATCTGTTTTTGTTTTTGTTCCCCCTGTTCCTCCAATTCCCTAATGTACAGGTCAATAATTTATCCTTAAGATTAGCTTTGAGTGATGTCTATTAAAAGTAATAAAAACAAAATGACATTTTTGGATATTTTAGGGTTTAAATTCTTTGTATGATCAATCAAAGATAATGTAACTTTGGGTAAAAGTTATTAATCAAGCTGATTTGAGCTACAAATGCAGATTCCAGGCCACTATCTCAGTGAAATGAAAGGCTATTTTGACTACATGTACAGATTCAGCAGTAATGTCTTGAAATGCCCTACTGAACAGTTTCCATACGTCATATCTAGGTATACCAGGTATATCTTTACCAACTCAAAATATGTATTTAACACTATTTTTGACACCATTTAATTCAGTATGGAATAACTTTACAATGAGATATATATGTCTCATTGTATATATATATATATATATATATATATATATAAGTGTCACAGTATCGTGGCACAGTTGTACAGTCAGTGTGTCACTGAGAAAACATTTACTTCAAAGAGAAGCAAATGTGTCACTTCATCACTGAATTAATTAGAAAGTTAAAGCTGGGTACACTTAAGTGTTAATTGAAAAGTTATTCACTGATTTTATAATCAGTCAGAGAAAAAAATTTCGATAAAAAACATTTTCAAAGTGTTGCAGTGCAACTGTTGATGCTCTGTAGGCCGAC
This sequence comes from Girardinus metallicus, assembly GCA_903067095.1. NCBI lineage: Eukaryota > Metazoa > Chordata > Actinopteri > Cyprinodontiformes > Poeciliidae > Girardinus > Girardinus metallicus. The sequence goes on from CAEGAE010044524.1 coordinate 80,134, forward strand.
TTCTCTTAATAAACACAAATTGTCTGCTTAAGATCGCTGCTCATGTTTTACTTTCATGATCGTTTTGACAGTGTAACTACATCGTGCCCTGCTTCATCGTGATTGTGATCTTCCTCTGTTTTCAACAAAAAGCCTACGTTTCACCTCCGAACCTGCCCGCTTTGATACTGCTACTCATTTTTTATGGGTAAGTTAATTAAAATGTTCAATTTCCCTGGAAGTGTTTGTCAACCATCTTCATAGTTACATTAATTAATTTCTGTTCTTGTCGCACATTTGCTATAAGGTTGTAAAGCTGAATGAGTTCATCAGTCTAACAGTTATTGTTTTACTCTCAGTGTCTGAGGCAATATTGAATAACAGGGCAGAAATAAGTCAGGTTTACACTATTGTGCAATAGGAGTCTCATTTTGGCTACGAATAAGTACAAATAATTGCAAAGCGCAATTATTAATGAAGCAATGTAGATAGTTTTTGGACTAAGTTGAATAGAGAAAAAAACAACAGAAGACGTGACAGTTGTCCACCAGACTTAATCTCAGTTTCTGATTGGTTACATGTCACATACAACAGGCTGCGTTCTCATTTGTCCTTCGGGGAACACCACAGGCTGCATACCATCTTAGAAACCATCCCACTAATCAGGACATCCTTAAGATTAGCCTTTTGCCAAGTTTAACTTAGCTGCCGTTAATGCTAAGTCCACAGTCATTTAAAATGTTTTCAGAGCTATTTTATGCAATTTATTGGCATGAAAGGCAAGGAAAATACCCATAAATCAGATAAGATAAACCTTACGAGATTATTGGTGATTAAAACACTCACTGGAACAGTCAACAGATTGACCTTTATGAGGTGGTCACAACTCTATCATCCGACTTGTGCAGAGGAAATCCAAGGTTACAGCTCGAGAGTGTGATGGTTTTATAGACAGATTGCAGGGCCAGCTGGTTGGGAAATTTCAGCCCAAAACACTCAGAGACCAGCTCCGTACAGTGCCTGTTTGACTCACATCATTTCTCACCACTACCACATACTGGAGAAGTCACACTGAAGAGCTTCAAGACAGAACAGACCACTGGACTTTAGCCAAGCATCAGTTCTTTGGTAGCAGTTATGCTTAGAAATGGAAAAAAAAAATAACAAAGGTGTCACATGCCACATGTGTTTCTCCCTTTAGGAGTTTCTTGATTGTCATTTCATCTGCGCTGTATATCAAACCCCACAGAGCGCCATTGCATGCCTTCTTTGGTTATGCACTGACCGTTTTAATTTTTAAGAGCTTCCATGTGTGTGGAAAACTGATTTATGAGCTGTGATTTATGGAAGACCGGTGGTATCTTTGAGAGGTAATCGTTTTGACTGGTTTATGGATGCAACTATTTTGTGACAGCTCATGGTTTAGATTAATTAAAGTCCCAGCAGCATTTAGTACAACTGTTATGGTAGACCAGAAGAGGCATTTTCCTGGCATCCAAACATTCAAGTTTGCATTTAGATGGTGTCTTCTCATTGCCAAGAATTTGTGAAACCAGGATTTCACTTGTTTTTCACAGCATTCTACTCATTTGGTGGCCTTTATGTTACAGTTGTTGCTTATCTCCAGCTAACGTTCGGGGCGAGAGGCGGGGTACACCCTGGACAGGTCGCCAGCCTGTCGCAGCCAGTGACAATCAATAAGTCATTTATATGCTATATAAAAAACTCCCAGTCTATTCTGCCATATTTTCCGGAAAGTTAACACACGCACGCACACACACCTGCATGCATGCATACAACACATAGAAAGGGCAAAAAAACAAGAGTGCTGACCTTTAAAAAGCCCTATAAGTAAATCATTTAAAAAAAACATATCTAATTTTACTCTACAATGTGCCTCTAAAGTTTAGGTCAAAGCCATTAATGGAAACATTTTAGTTTGTTTTTCATTGTGACTAATAAATTCTTTCTGTAACAATTACAGCGCTTAAGTTTTATTGCACAACAAAGTAAACCCTAATGCAACTTAACAGACACACAAACTCTAAAGAAAGCCATCTGTGAATCAAATGTAATCAGTTAAAAATAAATGATTAGCTCATGTAAATATATTTTCTAAAACATATATTTTGCATAAATTGCATGCAAGAGGATACAATTATGGAGATGACCTGCCAGTGCTACTGGATAACCCACCGCAACTCCACTTCATAACTTTCACTTCGTCTCCTTTTATAACCAAACTTGATCTGCTCTCTGCCAAGTGTGGGCGGCATCCATTTTGCAACGCTTTTATGGGTCACTTACTTGAAATGCAAATGATCTGATTGAGGCTGCTGGTGTCGTGAACCGGCACAGTTGACCTGGTAATCTACATTCATGAATTGAAAATTGCATGGATTCAGTAACTGCTAATTTTATATTTGCCACCACTATTAACCCTGGTGGTTATTTTCATGAGTGTGGGCCAGTGTGGAAATAGCCTCTCAGAAATTTGAAGTTGGACAGAATTTTTATGAAGTTTTTATTCTGGTATCTCTCTGATTGTGTCTTGTTTTGCTCTGATCAGATGGGCCATCACACCCATGATGTACCCTGCCTCCTTCGTCTTCAGCGTTCCCAGCACAGCTTACGTGGTGTTGACCTGCGTCAACCTCTTCATTGGCATCAATGGCAGTGTGGCCACCTTCATCATGGAGCTCATTGATGATGATGTGAGTGACAAACACAACACAAAGCACAAACGTTAAATCAGCTACAATAAACAATGATGAATTTAACTTTTTGATAGATTTTGAGTCTCCTACTTACTCGCTGTATGAAATTACAAGGCGTAGTTGAATTAATTCAATACAATATGGGACTAACCTACATAAGCCTAATACATGAAAAGTGGTTGCTAATTATACTTTCATAAACTCATGCAATGTCATTATGCCCACTTATGCACCATAAATTGTGTTCCTGTTGTATTTTAATTATCCATTTTGTCTTTTGCACTAACTTCTTGTTTCCCTGCTAACACCTGTTCTTGAGTTGCTCATGTTCATGGATTCCCATTCTGTTGTGTTTGATTATGCTCCATTTACTTAGTGTTTCCTTTTATCCTCAAGTTTCTTTGCAATTTCTTAAGTTTGGTCACTTTGTCCTTCCTTGTTTGTCCCTATATCCATTACAGCTGTTTTACATTCAGTTCTAAGGACTGATTAAGTCACAGTCTAATCCCAGATATCTGATTGTGCATTGTTCATCTGTTCAAACAATTATACACAGGGATAAAAACCTTGCAAAGGTCCAGCCTTCATGCTGTTTAGGAATGATAGGGCTTATGTATCCTAGAGATAAGATTGCTGTGCCAACCCCAAATCAAAATCAGAAACCTTGAGAAGATACTGGCTTAATGTGGCAACAGCTTTGTTATTCCATTAAAATACACCCTGTAACAATATGGGCTAAAGGGCCACTCAAAGAGGAAGAATCCATCTTTCAGTAAATAAAATAAAAAGCCATATTACAATTTGAGAAATTGAGAAACATCGATAAGAAAGTTAACAGTTGGACAGAATATTGTCTTCCAGAAGGACAATGTTACTTGACATTGCGTCAGATTAGCCACAAACTGGCTTTTGGGCAGCAAAGTCTTTGTGTTGGAGTGACTGGCACAAGGTGGGTGAGGCTTATGAAAAGATACCCAAAAAGTAGGATGAAAGTCATACATTTAAGGAGGCAAATTTAATGTTTGTGCACTTCAGAATTTCAAGATTTTTTAAAAAAGAAAAGCCTTTTCTGGAAAACCCAGTTCTGGGATTTCGCAAAAAAGAAAACAAAAATGGTGGTACAGATTGCCCTAAAACAGAAATATCAGGTTATTTTTTTAATGAAAAAAAAAAGAAGAAAGTTGTCTTTTTACATATTATATGTCTCTGTAGAGACCTCTCCTCTAGTCTCTACAGAGAAGAGGAGTCTCTCTTACTGCCAAGCAGCAAACTCAGGCTGTAAAAATTTCACAGCTGCTCAAAAATCCTATTTACGCAGGAGCCATAGCAGGAGCTGGCTAATTGACTTGAATCCTTGATAAACGTTGTGTGTTTTCTAAGCAAAGCCTTCCTTGTGCCTGCATGCATGTAGGTGGGTGGGTAAAACGTGTGTATCCACCTGGTATTTGCCTTAAAGCAGCCCCTTTAATCCTTTCAAGGATTTTTCAAAGAGCCCATTTTTCCCTATTCTTTTTAAACTTTAATCGTTCGCTGAGAATTAGGGTCCTCGGAGATGTTCCCTCATCCATCTTTCAGTGAGTTGTTCATTATGGCAGCAGCCTTGGTCTCAAAGGATTTAAAAAGACAAAGAAAACCAAAAGGGAGCTAAATAAGAAATGCAGAGATTTGGTTCGGAGAGGGAGCAACGCAGAGTGAGGGAAGAAAAACTTAATGTCAATCATTTTTATTTGTGATTTTATTTAAATGGAATTTCATGAAAAACTTGGCAGTTTCTGACACAGAAAGGATATTTTCATCAGTGGATGGATATTATCTACTTCTTTGCTTTTCTTTCCCTATCATTCTCTGAACCAAATACATCCAGATAGATTTGTAGTTACACGATTAGCAAACCTCATCAACACACACAATAACGCTTAACTCTGACAAGCCCCTCATACATCCGTTGCTTCATAAGAGTCCCACCATCTTCCACAGCTCCGCTCTGACGCTGGATGTTGTCTTCCCAGACAGTTTTTCTTCCCCTCACAGACGCAGATCCCTGTGACTTGATGTCTCCTCTGGCTCTGCTCAGGATGTTTCTTGTCTCTCCTGCATTGATTTTATTGTTGCCAGCATTCATTGGCAATTTTTAGTCATTTATTTTTTACTTGGCTCTATTTTTGCCGTCTGCATTCTCATTATTTATTAATACAGTGTCAGTGGGGCATGTAACTCATAAAAGGTGCCAGCTTAATGGGCAGGATGTTGCCCGCAGGCAGAGTAAAGGGACGGATTTACAGCTTGCATCTCTTGCATCGGAGCGCCGGGGATGCTGATGGTGTTTCTGTGACACTTGATGGCTACAATAATCCCTTTAATTAGACTTGATTTTCAGTTAAGAGAACAGATGGGTCAGCAGCAATCGGAGAATGTTAAAATGTCAACAAGAGTTCAGACTTGATTTCTCTTTGGAATAGACTTTATCATTTTTTGCATTGCAACCAAAATCTTAAAGGGTTTCCACTGGGATTTTATAACATAACAACATGTAGACGTAAGTCTGATGTGGAATGAAAAGAGCACACAGTCCTCTAAATTTTTGACAAATCACAATTTGAGAAGTGTTTCTACTTTGATACTCCTAAGTAAAATCCAGTGCAACCAGTTTGTTTCATATGTTCTCCAGAGTGTAATTTAATTGCAACACAAATCCAGCTGTTCTAAAAGGCCTAATGGGGACAAACATTATATAAAACCAAAACACACAGCAGAGAAATCCAGGATCAAGTTGCGGAGAGGTTCTAAGCATGTTTGGATAAGAAAAGAATATCCTAGGTTTTGAACAACGCATCCATCACTGTTCAATCTAGGGCTGAAACGATTCCTCGAATGATTCGAGGACCACGATTACTAAAATTCCTCGAGGAAAATGTACCTGCCTCGAAGCTTCGTTAATTTATGTATTATTATTTAGCACACCGTGTTCCGCCCGGAACATTATTTGCGTAACACATAGCTCTCACTTCCGCCTCCGAGTTGTTGACGAAAGCTAAGTGTCAGCGGCATAATGTCCAATTTTCAAGTTCGTCCCATGGGATTTTATTGAGTGATGATAATGCCTGGCTTTTCATCGTTTTTGGGGACCAATAAACGTCCTTAAAATGACCGGTGCGATGTCTGGAGTTTGGAAGCTTTAATCCTTCGGAAGCTGCTGGTTGAAAGCGAATGGCAGGAAGAGGCTGCGGGAGTATACAGATGAGCGGATAGACTGAACACGGCGGGCGGCTGAGTCATTGGTGCTTATAGCGTAAGTGTAGCTTTACCGACGTGTGAGTGATGTCACGGAAGAGGCGGGGCATAATTTCAGATCGCGCATGCGTCGATACCACAGTGACGTTAGCTTCAAGTCGGATGCTGGAGCTCCACTGTGTAAGCGGCGTTTAGCTCAAGGCTAATCCGATTTTTGAACGCTAATTTCGACCAGCCGTTCTCTACCTTCCCCTCCTCAAGCGCTCGGAGGTTCATTTAGGGCTTACTCCGGCTAAGTAAGCGGTCTTAGAACCGGAATAAGCCCTAAGTTAACCTCCGAGCGCATGAGGAGGGAGCGGTAGAGAATGGCTGGCCGATATTAGCGTTCATAAATCGGCTCAGCCTTGAGCTAAACGCCGCTTACTCCGGCTCTAAGTGAACCTCGAGCACTTGAGGAGGAAGCGGAGCTAACGCCGGAGTAAGTTAACGCCGGAGTAAGCTAACGCCAACGCCGGAGTAAGCTAACGCCAACGCCGGAGTAAGCTAACGCCAACGCCGGAGTAAGCTAACGCCGGAGCTACAGACCTAAGTGAACCTCCGAGCGCTTGAGGAGGGAGCGGGAGAGAAC
>CAEGAE010044535.1:0-17745 GCA_903067095.1 Girardinus metallicus
TTGGGAAGACAAAATCCATTGATGGAATAACCTGGTCATTCAGTATATTCAGGTAGTCAGCTGACCTCATTCTTTGGCCACACAATGTTGCTAGATCCAATAGGAGGCTTGTACCAATTTGCTTAGTTAAATCCAGGTGGCGACTTTTATTTTGGCCAGGCAGTGTATTTATTTTTAGACGGTTGTCATTGCTGTATGTTATCAATAATTCACACTATGTAATGAAATGAAGGACAAAAAGTATTGGAAGTTTCTCACAATAGTCACATTTTTCTTAGATGCATATTCAGTGAACCTGAAAATGTCAACCAACTAAACCACAGAAGAGTTATACACATTTTAATTCAGTGTGGATCGGAGAAAATCCAAAATAAATTTCAAATTTGTGCAACAAATTCTTGTATTTACAATTGATTTCAGTCATTTTTTTGTACAATCACCCCCCTTCAGAGAAATAGGCCTGTATTTACAGATGAAAATCAAGTTTTTGTTCAAATAGTAGATATGAAAATAGCAGTTGGTCAATAGGCGTTCATTGGGAATAAGTGGTGATGTGCAGCTAATACTTTTTAAGAATCTCTTAGGATTTCGGCTCCTGGTTTGAGGCATCATTTTTCTGTTCTGCAGGAACATTTGGAGCGTAACGTCTGAAGAGATAAGTCATCTCCGCTGAAAGATGATCCAACTCTAGAAAAACTCCTCACGTCGCTTTGCGTGCCCCGTTCTGACCTTATGAGGATTAATCAAAGACTCTTTGCCATGGTCCTCTCCATTTCACTTCTGATTCTCTTCTACTTGACCATAAGTCTAGAGAAGATCAATACCACCAGAGTAGCAAACTTCTCAAAGCAGGTGAACTTCACATCATCCCCTTGGAAACCTCACATCCCAGTGACTTCTGAAGACTTGAGGAAGATCATCCCTCAAGACGTTGCGTACTGGAACCGCCTGTTCTACACGGCAGTGACGAACATTGAGGAAGACGACAACCCTTCCAGGAGAGAGTACCCCTGGTCCGCCTGCAAGGAGGAGAACCAGGAGGTTCTGAGAATAAACGTTCATGACTTTGATTCCTACCCTCCACTGTTCCAGACGTACCTGAAGGGCATGAACTGCAGATCTCCGCCGATCCTAATCAACCAGCCCATGAAGTGCAACAACCACACTTTCCTGCTTTTTGCTATAAAGTCGTCCCCAGCAAACTTCGAGAGGAGACAGGCGGTGCGGGAGACTTGGGGTCGAGACGGGGTGTACCAGAACGGACGGAGGGTGCGCTTGGTGTTCTTCCTCGGCAACTACCAGCCCGATGACCCAAACCTTAGCGCACTGCTGTCATTTGAAGCCAAACACTTTGGAGACATCCTGCAATGGGACTTCCACGAGTCCCTCCTGAACCTGACCCTCAAAATGGACATGTTTCTCCAGTGGACAGTGAGACACTGTCCCCTGGTGTCCTTCGTCTTCAGTGGGGACGATGATGTTTTTGTCAACACTGACGCACTGATCCGATACCTGGAGTCTTTAGACGACTCTCAAGCATCTCAGCTGTATATTGGACACGTCTTGGAATCAGCAAGTCCAGTCAGGGACCGAAAAAGCAAATATTACATTCCTCCGACCTTCTACAGCGGGCCCTACCCTGCGTACACAGGTGGAGGAGGGTTTGTCATCTCTGGAGAGTTGATGCAGTCCCTTTCTTTAGTTTCGAAGCTGTTTCCTCTGTTCCCCATAGACGATGTTTACATGGGTTTGTGCATGAAGGCACTAGGAATCACCCCCAAGTGGCATGAAGGATTTCAGACCTTTGATGTCAAGAAACAAGACCGAGGAAATGTTTGTGTCCACAAGCAGAATCTTCTCATACACCAGAGATCCCCAAGGGAGACTGAAGTAATGTGGAAGAACATCCACAACCCCCTGGTGACTTGTTGAACTGATGGGTCACCTACATTAGTTTCTTTTCTTACCATCTCGCAACAGATGGGTTTGGGGAAATGTGTTCCAGTGAGAGTTTTAGCTGGGTGAGGTTCATGAATGGCACTCCACCAGAGTTGGATATACAATTCCAACATCCAATATTGTATTTCAGTTGTGACCTTAACTAATTTAAGATTTCAGTCAAGCTTTGATCAATTAAAATTCAATAACATTATGGCAAGAAAAATAAAACATTTAATATGACTTTTTAAAATTTTGTCTTCTTTTCCTTCCATTTTAAAAATCAGGTAGCTTCAATGGGGATGATTGTCAAGAAGAAAAATAGCCTCGAACAGTTCTATTCCGAGTTCTGACTGCATTTTTCTTCTTCTTCTTTTTGGCAAACAACGAAATTGGTGCATTACTGCCACCGACTGGTCCGGAGCTTGGGCCAGAACGACACTCAAAAATAAAATTTTGTTATATATCCATCCATCCATCCATCCATCCATTTTCTGTTCACCCTTCGTCCCTTAATGGGGTCGGGAGGGTTGCTGGTGCCCATCTCCAGCTACGTTCCGGGTAAGAGGCGGGGTACACCCTGGACAGGTCACCAGTCTGTATTTTGTTATATAACTGTTTAATATAACAAAATATTATCAGATAAATTTGACTTTTCCAGTTATCTCTAAATAAATTAACTAAATTTCTTTTAACTTTAATTCTATTTAAATTTTGGATCAATTGTTGTCTTTCTTCCTCATACGTTTGATGACTTTGAAGAAGAGCACCGTTTGTTGACGGAGGGCTCAACAGCGCCCTCCATCAGTGAGGCACGGTACTTTCACTTCAACTTGAACATTTTCGGCCAATCAGAAAGACTGTCATTCACATTTATTAAATATATGAGACATTGTGTTGAACGTCAACATGGTTAATTAAATATATTAGAAATATTCACCCGTTGCAACTATGTCACTTAATCATTTAAAGCGCCATGATGGACGCCTTAAATGATAGATGTCAGAAATGAGGGCGTATTAAACAAAGCAACTGAAATTGTTTCCCCAAGTTGTTTTTGTCAGTTTATTTATGGCTTCTACTCGTTCAAGACGAGCTAATTTGTCTGTGAACGTAACGCACCTGGTTGGGGCTCATAAACAGTGGTATTTACAAAAGCTTGAAATAGCTAGCTTAAAAACCGACCCATACCTCCTCCCTCAAATTCCCGCCTTTGCCTGAATTCACATCACGTGATTTATATCACTGTGTCATAAACCGAGTTTCCTCTTAAACCGGAGCAGCATTAAAAACTTACAAAAGGCAAGATGCTAACAGTTTTTTTTTCCATACATGCTAGGCTACCTGACCCAATTTTCCATGGTTACCAATGGTTAGACTCCTATCTTCTCCATAATGAGATATTTGATGTTCTAATCATACTTATAAAGTATATGAACGTTAATCTTCTTACCTTGTAAAAAGTGTTCACTGCAAATCCGTGATTACGCCGAGGGCTGCCGGTCATTATGACTGACGGCTGCTAACCATCGCCAACGCATCTTTCCTCATTAAAAGTTACACAATAAAATGACAAGTTTTGTTTTCACCCTACTCTGCAGTACCCTATTACAATCTGTACTGCAAAATTAACTTAATAAAAGCGATATTAGGCTGGCACATTTTACAAGTTTAACAAGAGCGTATGTTGTTTTGACTTCAGTCATGGCGGAGCGGGCCGAGTTTCGAAGGGAGTGACGTCACGTGCAAAGGGACCGCAATGGGCATGCGCCAACTGCCTGCTTCATTCGTATGCAAAACAGCGCTACCATAGGCCAGGAACAAGCACTACACTGCCTCACCCTGGACTTACAAAACAAAAAGGCAAATTTTTAGAAATTCAAGTGGACAAAGATGAACAGATGGATATAGAATTACATCTCATCTACCCTCTCCTTTAATATCATGTTGATTTTTAAATAAATACTTTAAGACAACCAATGTTCTACAGTTTATTTTAACAGATCTACAGTTCTGAGAAAAATGACATTGTGTAACAGCATCTCAACAAACAAAAACTAAGGGATAACCCCAGTGACACACAAGGAAACCTGCTTATCAGCTGTTGAGAGGGAAAGACACAATGACAAATAGAGGTCAACTCTCCATAATACATCCTGCTTTCCAATTTAATTAATCTGTTTGATCTGGATTCAAAGGACAAAGTAGAGCTGGGCGATATGGATTCAAAATAAAATCTCACATTTTATGACGCCAGATGTGATTTTAATCTATTTTTTTTCTTGCCTTCTTTTCTAAAGTAGAAATGACAAGTGTCAGAAAATATTTTTGAAATTAGCTTTTAGTTCAACCATCTCTTCTGTGAGTTGTATGACCGAGTATCTAAAGCTAGGCTACACAAATTTTATTTAATTACAAGAATATATTTATACTATCAAAATAAAGAAAATTTTGCATGAAGAACATCTTAAAATTAAGAGAAGAAAAGTTGTTACTGTAAGAGTTAACTGTAACTTCACAAGATGCTCAACATTCCTCATTTTAAACTTATTTTTTGTGTTGATGTTATCATAAATTACTTCTACAGTCTCCTAATATTGCGACTTAATTCTGGCAATATTATGTCATTATTCTCACATTTTGCTGTATTAAATTCTAGTAATTCTTGTAATTAAAAAAAGAAAATCGTAGCCTGGACCTGACATTTTGTTACAGATCTGAACTGAATTCACAGTCCAGACAAATCGAAGCTGTACAACAAGATGGCTGCCCAGGGCGCGATGACATCACACTGAACTATGGAAACGCAACGTGTGCATTGGCGGAGGAAAAAATGTAATCTTCAAAAAAATACGATTTATCGCCCAGCCCTAAAAGAAATCATTTAATTTATGTAAAATGTGGCTTTTTTCTACCATAAGGCACCAAAAACCAATAAGAAATAATTTGTTTTGAAAGCATATGTGCAGAATGTGCAATGACACATCAAAACTGTTACATGAACACAGCATGTGGTGTGCAGCTACTTCCAGTCCTCACACACTACTGCATGTGGTGGTTATTTCTCGTACAGGTCGAGGGGGTAGTGCTCTTTGTACTGCTGGATGTGCCTGAACAGGGACTCCCTCTGCTTGGCCAGGTTGGGGATCATCTCCTGGTAGACGTCGGTGAACAACAGCTCTGGGTTTGGCTTCAGGCGCCTCTCCGCCCTCTCAAACGCCTCCATCACAGTCTTGCGTGACTGTTTCCTCCAGCTGCGCTCGTCGTCCTCGCTCCACCAGCTGCGCGCCGTCATGTAGTGCCTCAGCCGGGAGATGGGGTGGTCCTGCTTGTCCCAGTAGTTCACCTCGTCCACAGAGCGGTAGGCCGAGCTGTCGTCGCTGGTGCTGTGATGCCCGATTCTGAGGAAGGACCAGAAATATCCATCAGGCATTTCATATTTAAAAACATTTGAGAGGGAAAGTAGTTCCTTTAAATAAACGAGGGGATTTTAACAAAAATTTGGTATTCAAATCCAACTGTGAGCCTTTGTTAGCCTTTAAATGTAGAATTAGAATAAACTTTAACTCCATAAAAAAAGGTCATATACAAATTGAATATAAATATAGACATGTTGCAACGTGACGCAAGATCCCGCAAAAAGCTGCTAGCTGACAATGGCTACCATTGGTTTTAGCTGTCAAGTTGTAAACATAATGCACTAAATCTAAAAAGAAAGCCTGACATATAGAATAAAAAGGGACGCAGTGCTTTGCTGTCGAGTGTCAACGAAACAGCAACTAGATACCAAGGTCAGGAAAAGGTTTTAAGGAAAAATATAGCCAGGGTGAGGGACATAGGTCACTCATGCTAGCTTGACTATGACAAATGTAACATGTAGATATGGTGCAGAATTCAGCATGTTTCAGTTCAGTAAAAAAAAAAATAAATAATAATAATAATAATAGGCAACCCACACAACAGCTTTCTAACAGATCATCAGTAGAGCAATTTAAAAGTTTAAATTAGCTAATCAACCACAGCTGTGTTAGCTTAGCTAATAGCAGCAGTAGCTAATCGACCACAGAGATTACTTATAAATAATTGCAAAAAAAACATCAAGCTTGAAAACATAAAACTGTAATGGACTGAACTATCTGTTCTTTGTATGGGAAATGTTGGCATGTTTTGTAATGTTGAATCATGTTGCACTAGTGGAGCTGTTGTCAGTCAGTCGTTATGGCAACGAGTCTGTGTGTAGCCGACACAGAGAGAGAGACGCATTTACCCAGAATGCCCTGCACTGTAGTCAACTTCCTGCTTTTGGAGCAGTGCTCCGGCCCAATTTTCGTTCATATGCTTTCGAACCGCACCAGAGTTCACTTCAACCAAATAAAGTCTGAGGATTTTTGGCGGACCATAGATCGCTTTTTTGGTTCACATCCGTGTTTGATTGCGCATTCACACCTCCACAAACGAACCAGACTTTCTAGACAAACAACCTGGAGATCGGTTAATGTGGAATAAACAGGATTGGTGTGAGTGCACCCTAAGATATGTCTCTACTTCAAGCTTCTGGTATGGTTATTGGTACGTGTTGAATTTGCATCAATAGTCATTTATGATGGATAGTTGGATTTGTGATGGTTTGAGGAGAATTCAGAAATCCCAGCTGATCAACACAGACAATATGGTCCAAAACTACTGGAGACAAAATCTTAAAAGGTTGCTGCTTAATTAAATTACTTTTATTTCACTTCATTTTTTTCCCAAAGGACCAGATTAATATTTAGACTTGTTTAACTTGTGTTAAAACATAATAATCCTTTATTAGCAGTTCAGTGAAAGGCAAATGGAAGAACAGATGAGCAATAACGACTGCTAAGTGTTATCTTGTCTAATGTCTTACAATAAAGAAAAGCAACACTTTTAAATGATTTTTTTTCTAATTTGCTGGTCAATTACACTGCCTGGGCCAGAATTAACGCAATGAAAATATTGCCATATTGTGAGTGATTATATTTTTATGAGAACAAAGCTCAGAGACATTTTACTCCATTCACACTGGGGCTTCATCTAATCTAAAAATCACTGGGGCTTAATCTAATCTAAGAATCTAAAAGGCTTTAGTAGTAATTTGATTCTGGTGTCATGTGGGAACACCTGAAACATTTGAGAGTGAAAGTATTTCCTCCAAACAACTTGTGGAGATTTCTCCTTCACAAGAATTTGTTAAACAAATCCAACTGTATGCTTCTGGTTGTCAGGAACACATTTAGATGCAAAATGACTTTTGGACAGGTGAAATCCCAACTTCCTTAAACAGGTTAGATGTGGATTTTAATGACAACAAAGCTGCTATTGTGCTTAAAGCATTAACTATTATCACATCTTTTTTTTAATTCTTCCCCTCTCTCACTACTTGACTGTTAATGTTTTGGTTTGGAAATGAGGATGGAGTGTGTGGAAGAAAGATCAAACTGCCAACCTGTAAGTCATCGCCTCAATAAGGAAAGGCTGGTTTTCAGCCACTGCCCTGCGCCGCGCTTCCTTCGTGGCGTTGTAGACAGCGAACACGTCGTTCCCATCAACACGGATGGACAGCATGCCATAACCAGGCCCTCTAGCAGCTGGAGAGAATCAAATTAATTGTGATTAATCGATTGATTGTCAACTAATTTACTGGATTATAGAGACTAAAAAAAAAGGTCATTTGCTGTAAGAACAACACTTTCAGAGAAGTAATTAAGCCAAAAATGTATTAAAAAGGCTTTAATCAATTTTTATAAATGATTGTCAGAAAAATCTATAGATTAATCAATGACCAGAGGTGTTCAGAGTACGCAAAAAATTGCACGCAAGTAAGTAGCACTACTTCAACATATTTTTACTCAAGTAAAAGTAAAAAGTAGCCGTCCAAGAAATTACTCAAGAGTAAAAAAGTATCTGGTAAAAAGTCTACTAAAATATCAATAATTTAATATTTAAAAATTAAATAATCAGACAGACCAATATATAAAGTTAAGTGGAAATTTTGATATTTTAAGGATCAACATGAAAATAATTCATATAAGCAAAGCAAAAAAAATAAAAACAGGCAAAATAATTTTTGAAATCAGTCTCTTTCAAAATAAAACTGCAGGTGTGAGTCTGTCTGGTGAATCTTTGGTTAAAACAAGTTTTTCATTCAGTGGGTAGAAAATCCAGAAATTTTACTCAAGAGCAGAGATACTTCTTAATAAAATTACTCGTAAAAATATTTCTAGAAGTACATTTCTTCCAAAACTCTGTCTACCTGAAACTGATCAACCTATTTGGATCTTTAAATCCGCCTCACCGATGCCATCGCCTCTGTACTGCTCGTTGGTCGGGGTGGAGATCGCGTAGCCGTTATTGCGACAGAAGAAGATCAGCGGACACTCGAGGGTCGCTGAGAAGTTGAAGCCGGCGTGTGCGTCCCCTTCGCTGGCCGCTCCCTCCCCGAAGTAACAGATCACCGCGCGGTTCATGTTCTCCCTCTTCAGCGCGTACGCAGCTCCCGCCGCTGAGGAAAACAGGATCAACAACAACATTCAGCGTCAACATTCACACATCAGAGGTTAAATCAGGGTTCATACACTTTTCAAGCATTTAAAGGGGAGTTTTCAAACTTTCCCAGCACCACATATTACATGGTATCATTTATTACTGTTATTAATGTTTTGTGATATTAATCCACTTTATAAAACAGAGTCAAACTGATACAAAACAAAATGTTATGTTTTTAAATGTCTCTCGTACATCCATCAAGCCTAACTGATTTGAGAACAAAACGCTAATTTGACATACGTTGTATAACGTATAAAATATGAGCCAACATATATTTCGATTACACAGATCAATAAGTAATTAGGAATAATAAATATTTATTACATTGAAACAACCCAAACAAATCTTGTTGAGGTAAATTAAATGCTTAAACACAAAATACAAAGAAGGCTACAAGAAAAAATCTAAAAAATATTATGTTATCGCAAAGTTTTCTGGCATTCAGCAAATAGAAATAATTTTGGTAATTATTAATGACCTAAAAGAAGAAAAGTTTAATCTGATTTAACTTTAAGCAGTGAGGAAAAAACTGTTTTTTTTATTAAGTGTATGAAAACATCAAGTTTCAACTATATGTGATGTTTTCAAAATGTGGTTTTTAATCCAACGTTAGATTGAACTTTATTACAAAACTATGTAGTTTGAATATCAAACAGTTTTAAGGACTTTATACAGAATTCAAGCACTTTCCAAACAATTTGTTTAGGTAAATAACCTTCCTGCTGAAATTAAACACCTAAACATAAATGTAGTGTCTTCACAAACTTTTGAAATCATAGAAAGTTACAAAAAGAAGTATCTAAACATTGCTGATGTTTCCAGTATTTAACACATAGAAATAATTTTAGGAATTATAACTGACCTCAAACAAGAAAAGTTTAATCTGATTAAACTTCAGAAAGTGAGAAAAAAAAGTTTCTTTTATTAGGTGTGTGCAATAATGTTTTCCAAATTTAGGCTTTTAATGAAACATTAGTTTCCACTTTATTACCAGACTCTGCAGTTTGAATATCAAACATTTTCAAGGACCTTTTTCCATAAATCAAGCACTTTCCATGTCTTGAAAAACCCTGACTGAAATCCAAGAATTTTGAAGGATTTCTGGGAAACCTTGTTGTTAGTTACAAGCTGTGCGTCCTCACCCTGAGGAATCTGCGTGGCCAGAGGAGACGAGATGGTGACGAAGTGCAGATCTTTGCAGCCGTAGTGGACAGGCATCTGGCGACCCTTCCCGAGGTCGTCGGCGTTGGCGTAGCACTGAGCCATGAACAGATCCAGGGGGAAACCGCGGTACATCAGCACTCCTGAGGAGCCACAGGGGAATATTTATATATGAAAACCACAAACAGTAACGGTCATCGTACGCCTAATGGCACCGACATACAGAATCAAGGTGGCAAATAACTCAACTGGAAGGAAAATGCTTGACATATATTTGCATTTATTTTAGTTGCAGGACTGGATGGAAATTTGTAGTTGAGTTAATAGCAGAGTCTGTAAGTTAGTAAAAAAAAACCCTAGAGGTGTAAATACTTTTGAAGCAATGCATGAAATGCAAAACAATCCTCAGGCAATACTTTGAATAGAAACAATGACATTTACAGGGTTAAAGGTCGTAAAGTATAATAAGAACAGCTTTTTTCCTACCAGCTTCTCTGTATTGACCAAAAACCAAATCGTTAGACTCGAGAGCCGCAGCGCTGCCGATGTGCGTCCCCTCCTCTCCGTAGTTGGTCATGTAGAAGGAGATTCGACCCTGAAAACAAACAATCGCATTTTACATCAAATTCCACCTGTTCTCCGGTTAAACCTCGAAGTAAAAACTGGACCTGTCTCTGAGACTCGTAGAGAATCCGGTCCATCGTGTTCAGCAGCGTCATCTTCTGGTAGAAGTTTAGAACCGTCTCTTTGGAGAGCTGAACGGGAAACAAGCAGCAGAGCTCCTGATGTGAACTTTAACAATGACACATACAGGTAGAGTGGATTTACCTGGGGGTCCTCAGAGGGGTTGATTATCTTGCCCTGCCTGTCCATCACCCGGTACACGGGAATCCCAGAAATAACATTGGGCTGAATGAATTCAAGATGGTCCACGAACTCTGCTGAGGCGCCGGGAAACTGGGGCTTTTCCAGAGACGAGTCGAAGGGATGCTGCTGCTGCTGCACAGCCTGGAGGAGGGAAAGTTCATAATTTTATTCTCAAAAAGCCTCCAATATATGAAAAATTACACATCAGACTGGATTACTTTGTAATTCTTGATATAAAACAACTGAACTAGGGAAGCAAGAGATCTATTAATGAGTTAATCTAAAGTTGACTAATTGATAAGCAGCCATTTTCTTAAAAACCTGAGTTTTTTCTTGTATTTCCATAACAGGAAGAGCATTTGTTTCAGAATATTCTGAATTAAAAATATATATTTTAAATTTTAACATTATTTTGTATCAGCTGTTGAAAAACACTGACTGAATAAACTGAAATTTTTGGTTTTCTCACATTTTCAAACTTAGGAAATACAACAAAACAGAAACCTCTTAGATTGTTGAATAGAAAAATAAAGATGAAAAGAATAAATATCTTAAGTACTTCTTTCCCAATGCACTGAGATATTTATACGGAAGTACCGTCTGTGGTTGTTCTTGAAGGAATTAACACTTCGCTTCGTGTTATCACATCCTCGACTTCATAGCATGTCAGTAATTTTTAAATAAAAAGCTGACATTGCTCCATTAAAGTGAGAAATTAAGCTTCTTCAGTGTGTATATTTCAAAATAGAACCGCATAAAGTGCATTTTCCATCCCGAACCAGAATCTGTTTGGACCGTTGCCCTTTCCCGTTCTTAGATATCTCCGCCATCTTTGTTTGTTTCACCAGTCCATCAACGGCTCCGTTTAAGGATGACCAGCGGCGCCCTCTGCTGGAAGGCGGCTGAACTACAACACCAAAAGAACATTTAAGCGGACGTTGTTCCTATTGGAATTAATTTAGATTTAATTAGCAATTGATTGTCAATAAATCGTAACTCGATTAATTGTTTTCATGTTAACAAAAAAGGAAAGAGAAACTACATGGATATTTGCCTATTTAGAAGCAAAAGACTTGGTGCAACACAAAGGGAGTGTCTGACTAACGGACCGTAAAGTCTACATTTGCATTTTCTACAAGCATATCGGAGCAAACGAAGACACAGCATCTTTAACTTCTACTGTCTGGTTAAAGAGAAAATTAAAAAAATTAGATACTTCTGGTTCCTGCTTGAATAAAAATCTTAAATGTATTAGTCTGTTTTAAAGCATGTTAAAGCATTTAGTCACCATAGACTCATAAAACCAGCTTCGAGAAGATCATGTTCACCTCTAGGTGGCACCACAGGTTAACTATAACAACAACACTTAGATTAAGTTGTTTCTTTCCCAAAACTAAAGACTAAATCCTTCTCCTATTAGCCCACCTCATGCAGATTTATCCACGGATACCTGAACTTATCTAATATGGACACTAAACAAAATACAATAAACTGTAATATATCAGCTCAATCTGACACTTCAGTTAATAATATTCAGTCCACAAGTGTAAAATAACTTTACATAGATTTCTACAAATTAAAGGGGTGGCATTATGTATATTCCAGGAACACAGTGCCATTTTAGAGTACAATCAAGTAACTATATTATCTTCAAGTGGCCTAGAAAATTATGGACAAGACGGTATTTGACACATTCTACAGTAAAGATAAACCACAAGGGGTGCTGTGGTGGCGCAGGTGCAAAGCACAACCCACATATGGAGGCTTTAGTCCTCATGCCGGTAGTCGTAGGTTCAATTCCCGGCCTGGCGACATTTGCCGCATGTCTTCTCCCTCTCTCAATCCCTAATTTCCTGTCAAGCTACTTTCAAATAAAGGCCACTAGAGCCTCAAAAAAATCTTTAAAAAAAAAAAAAAAAGATAAACCACAAAAAGTTATGGCTATTTAAGCTGACTGTTCAGATTGTTTTGCCCAAGTATATTCAAGGAAAGTTGAGTGGAAGAAAAAAGTGTGGTGGAATATGGTAAAAAGCCGGAGCTACACCTGTCACAGTCCTTGCATTAAGCGGCTCCTGAAGCGGAGATGTCAAAAAAACTCTTACATAGCCTAAGAGCAACAAGGACTAAATCGGTGGTTCTGAGTTCTGGTTCTCAGAGCCCACAGTCCGGCACATTTAACAAGTTGCCACACACCTGACTTAAACGAACGGTCAGTCGCACTACAGTGGAAGAGGTTAAATACATTCATGCTGGTATCTGTATGACTTTACTATTGTAGTTACTTATTTACACTGATTATAGCATTTAATGCTCATATAGATACATTTTTAATTAACCATCTCAGTTGCACATTCCTTTGGA
This sequence comes from Girardinus metallicus, assembly GCA_903067095.1. Classification (NCBI taxonomy): domain Eukaryota; kingdom Metazoa; phylum Chordata; class Actinopteri; order Cyprinodontiformes; family Poeciliidae; genus Girardinus; species Girardinus metallicus. The sequence continues at coordinate 12,895 of CAEGAE010044535.1, forward strand.
ACAAAGCATATATGTTGACACTTTTGCCCTACAGTACAGTACATTTATTCTTTATTTATACACTTCATTTGTTTACTGCTTAAAGTACGTCCTTCAACATTTACAACAAAGCTTATTGGTACCCGTATGTGGCCTGCCATGTAGCTGTTCTAAAATAGCTGGTACCCAGGTTGGTTTGAGTCCTCACACCCCTTTGTTTGACCAATAGGAAGGAAGCTAGCCAAAACTTTAGCCGGTCGCTAACTAGCTACATAGCTTGCTTTCATGGTCCGAATGAATGACAATAATCACAAAAATCAAATTTACGGTATTATGGTTTTTGTTTTATTCGTCGCCTGCATTATCGAGAGAAACAAAAGTTGCCTTAGTTTCAGTTATGCTAACATAAACACCTTGTTTATAAACTATCGCGATAATTCAATGATGCCTATAACGCGTTCGTGTAGATTTTATTACCGAGGAAGCCAAATAAATGCTCGCCATGACCCTGTCTTTGCTAAGCGACTTTAATGCGCAACCACTGCACCGACTTAGGCCAAAATGAGGCATCCTGTAGAGACCTTTGTGGGTTACATATAACTAAACCCATCTTAAATGTGTATTTTAGTTTGATCTGAAGCGGTTTAAACTCACAGTAACTCTGAAGGACCGACGCTGCAGCAGCCTCGGCGTCTTCAGTGCAGCCGTTTGCCGAACAGCATGACGACATAACCCAGATATTCTGCTCATACTGCTAACAGCCGCCATCTGAATTCTTCAGCCGCTTGGTTGAACTCCCAGAAACAGTATTGCTAAACGGTTACAGTAAAGAGTTTGACTTCAACAAGATAAAGTGGAAAAACTCTCAGACCTCCACTGCTCCCATTCGCTCTTTTTCTTTCGGTATGTACGGTTGGATGACGCCATGCTGCCCCCTACAGGCTAGATAGAGACACTAATCGTGTGCGCCTTTTAAAAAGCAGAATACAATCGAAAGCTTTTCAGTAATTAAGTTAAGAAGTCCAAATCTACAGCGATGCATTAGGCTCATTCTAGCTTAAAAAATGAGGAGTAAATTTGTGGAAAATAATATCAGAAATTTCGAGACTGGTCTTTTAACATTTCTGAGCTCCAAAAGTCAAACATTTTCTATATAAAAAAATATATATATTTTGAGTTTTGATCGCTGAAATTTTCTAGAAACATCTTTTTTAAACAGAATTTCTGAGATTGATCTCAAAATTTCTCAAGTGTTTTCTAGCAAATGGTCCACTTTTCAAAAAATGATTTTTGTTTTAGGAATTATAGATAATTTTTTGAGATTAACCTAAATATTTCTGAGTTTATTCTAGCCAATGTACATTTTTTTTATTTCTCTTTTTTTCTTTATAGAAATTTTCATAAAAGGAAAAAAAAAAAACAATTTCAAGTTTGTTTTTTTTTTAGAAAATTTCTGTCCATTTCTGTGTGTGTGTTTTTTTTTTTTTTTTTGACCAAGATGTACTTTTTACTTGCTGGGTTTCAGATGACGTAGCATCGTCATCACCCAATGCAGATGGAGGGCAAGTAGTAAATGCAGCCCGTTTACTTCTGTAAATCCAGCATCAAAATGCCTAAAGTCTGAGTCGTGTAGCGTTGTTAATAGAGCGAAAGATAAACGGCATTTTCGTGTTTCGGAAGTAGTTGGTCACAAGGAAGTTAATTTAAAAAAAACTTAGGGAAAAAAGAGGAAAAAAGTGGATCAACAATCTACAGCTAAAAACAGGAGATGCGGAAACTAACAACGCCAGAGTTTGCAGCGCCCACTTTGTAACTGGTAAAGATAGTTTAAATTGTATTTTCAGATATTTTATTGGAAAGACAATCACTCTTATGTAAGATAAGATATGTTATTTTCACGCCCTAAAAATAATATATCTTGGTAGTCAATATAGTTTAGTTGTCCCCAGAGTGTTAATGTTGTTAGCTCAGTGTCGAGTCCCTGACAGAAACTATAATGTTTATTCAGTGGGACTTTCATGCTAAAAAAAAGCTAAATAAATTAAAGATAACCTACCCAGCCATACAGTCACAGTGAGCTGAAACCTTTTATCTGGCTCGTTGTATAACGAGGTCTGCAGCTCCAGATAGTGAGTTATGTGAGTTACGACACCAACTAAATCCTCAAGATCTTAAGAGATATAATACTGTATTATATCTCTTATATTATATCCGTATTTCTTATATAATACGGACCACATCCTAAAAGTTGCATATTTTGTCCAAGATGCCTCGTGTTTTCCTGCCTACTTGGGGCATTATCGCACTCGCTGTGATCCATTTTGCTCTTACTTTTTACCCAGAGAAATCCACTTCCGGGCCACCGTCTGAATTTCCCGCGTCATCCGGGTCACGTGTCTGAAACCCAGCAACATATACTACCAATATATACAGTGCAATTTATTGCTATTTATAAAGGTGCTGTATAAAGGTTCCAGTATTTTGATGATTGTAGCTCACATTAAAATAAAAGGCTCCAGTTTCCCCATAAAATTTAATTAACAAAAAACATCGGTTGGAGGGTTCATTTTCATAAATTACCGTATGAATGCAAAGCAGGGACTCAATCTAAAGCTTTTCTTTTGTTAGCTGATTTTAATTGTATAATTCTGTCTGTCAAAAGTGAAGGTATAAAATCTTTCACTGTAAATATATTCCACGTAGACTACCGTAACTATAGCGAAATCTCATTTGTATTTCATTAACAGTGAATCAGGGGAGAGCGCGAACGCAGTCCCCCACTACCAGAAATTATGCAGTCGAGATTCCCACATTTGGGGAATTCGCAGGGGTCAGCACAGCCGGAGTGCAATGGCTGAGCCTCACCCTGGGTGAACCACCTTCATGATCATGGTATCTCCCCTGCCAGGTAAGTATGAGTTGTTATTCTCTCGCGCCGGGATGTCATTCGCAGACATACCCACATGACTCACGGTGCCAAAACACAGAAAATAAATAAAACCAGAATCGGGACGCTGCCGTATTACACCAGTTAAAACATACTGGGATAACTAGGGTTTAGGAAAGAATAAAACAGAAAAATGTTTAAAAATGTTTAACATAACGTTTGCTGCATTACCCACAATGCAACGCTGCGCTACCCTAGCCAAAGCTAACGTACGAAAATACCAACTTTTTCTGTTTTTAATGCCCTACCACAACAACAACATCAAATACAAAATATGTGAATTAAAATAAACTAACCTCGTCGTATTTATTTCTCACTGTCACTAACGTGACAGTGAGAAATAAATACGAAATAAAAACATTAAATAGAAATAGAAATAGAAATAGAAATAAATAGAAATAAAAACATTGTGTATTAATGTTTTTACATTAATACACAATGTAAAAACATCTACAAGCTTTTTAAATAAAGGTAACGCTACTTCGTGTTTGCTTCCAGATTTATGTTTTGCTGCCATCTGCTGGCAAATAGAACTGAATTCTGTCTTTGAATTGTGTGGAAATACTTCAAACGGCAAAAACAAAACAAGCTCACTGGAACACGTACAGAGTATAAGCTCGAAAATTTATCTTAAGAAACATGACCTGACCTATTTGGTGGAGAAAACTTTAAAATATATGGATGGGACGAATAATAATCAGAAGGAAACAGGACTGCGCACACCGTTTTCGATTTTTCGTAAAATTACGAGTGTGACTGCCGCTCCTCTAGAGTGACAGACGGAGTGGATTTTTGACGCCAAAGTAATTTTTAACTCGCCCTCACGCCCACAAATATCGCCCTATTGGTATCAAAGTCGGTCATGACATTGATACGCATGTCTGCTCCTGTAAAATGTTTTCAAAATTTCGCTAGGGCTTACGGTTTTCTGTCAAGGTGCTTCAGAGCGACGTGATGCGACAGGGTCAGCTCACGCTCTCAGCCCCTGATTTCCACGCATTTCTGAAAAATTTCAGAGCTCAGTGCACACCATCTTTCTCTCATCATTACCATTTGCATTTCGGCTAATTTTTCTCTATGCATTAATTTTAACATACTGAGTGGTTTAAGTCCATGTTAGTCAACATTCTTGCGACTCTCCTCATGCTACTTTATAATCTGTTAGCAAAGATTAGCATTGATGCTAATTTTTAGCATCAGAACATTGGGTCCAAACTGACAGGCACGCTTTGGCAGGCCCCAGTTAAATTTCTTCGGGAATTTTCTAGTTCCATCTAAGCTTCCTCCGTGCTGTCAGCAACCTTGTCACCATGGCAACCCAGAACTTTCCGGAATGTTCTATGGCAGGGGCAAAATTCCCTTAGTCCCAAAGACATCAAATTCAGAGGTGCTGATTGGCCAAATGTTTAGAATTCTTCCCTAGCAACCACAGACAACTGGCTATTTCAGTTCAAAATCAACAATACTTTATTTTCCCCAAAGGGAAATTAAACATTTTATCTCACATTGATTCACATTTTCCAAAGAGTTATTGTAGATAGTGACGGCTGTTGACAAGGAAGATATTTAGCTTCTACAAAAGTCTGTAAGAGAAAAGTCAGTGTTGATTGAGAGTCCTTTTTTTCTTTCGAAAAAAGTTTATTGGCACTTGTGACAGTTAAAATCATAGCATTTTACAATTATACAGAAATTTTCACATCTTTAAGTATTTTTAAACATAAAAATACAACTCATTTAAATAACCTAAAAGAAGATAAAAACAAGGATTCCAAAACACACTCTGTATGTTAAAAGTTGAGCAGGACCGGGGTGACTCCTTACGAAGTTCGGAGCCGTCCCGTTCTTCCAAACAGCGCCGGTGCTCAGAGGGGATTCCCCCCCTCAGCTCCTTCCCGCCTGCCTCACCCGGAGAGCCAGGCCGCCGC
>CAEGAE010044537.1:0-15384 GCA_903067095.1 Girardinus metallicus
ACACACCGTTGCTGGAATGTTGGCCCATTCCTCCAAGCAGATCTCCTCTAAAGCAGTGATGTTCTGGGGCTGGTGGCCAGCAACACGGACTTTCAACTCCCTCCAAAGGTTTTCGATGGGGTTGAGATCTGGAGACTGGTTAGGCCACTCCAGGACCTTGAAATGCTTCTTACGAAGCCACGCCTTTGTTGCCATGGCAGTGAGCTTGGGATCATTGTCATGCTGAAAGACCCAGACACGTTTCATCTTCAAAACCCTTGCTGATGGAAGGAGGTTTGCACTCAAAATCTCACAATACATGGCCCCATTCATTCTTTCATGTACACGGTCCAATTGTGTACATGAGAAACAGCCCCAAAACATGATGTCGCCACCCCCATGCTTCACAGTTGGTATGGTGTTCTTTGGATCCAACTCAGCATTCACTCTCCTCCAAACACGATGAGTTGTGTTTATACCAAATCTTGCTTGTTTGTCGGTGACCAAATACTTATTTCCCACCCTTATTTTCAAATAAATTCTTTAAAAATCAGACAATGTGATTTTCAGATTTTTTTTTTTTTCCTCATTTTGCCTCTCATAATTGATGTCTACCTATGATGTCAATTACAGGCCTCTCTCATCTTTTTAAGTGGGAGAACTTGCACAATTGGTGACTGGCTAAATACTTTTTTTCCCCACTGTATGAGTAAGTTTGCTGTGTAAACAGTGTTTTCAACAGCAGTGGACTTCCTTCCTGAATTTCCTGACTTCAGAGAACAGAGTGGGAACTGAAAAGGTGCTGTGAGGTTGCACAGTGTTAGAGGTTGTGGGATGTCATGTTTATCTGAAATTATTCCCATTGTTGAGCTGTCAAGAAGAAGCTGTGCTGACCCTCAGAAGCAAGGTGAAGGTTTACTACGCTGCTTGCTCATCAAAACCCTACTCTGGAAAAACTAACTAAACCTCTGCTTCTGCCTGTTACTTTTAAAGAGAGACAACAGTAAATACCCAAACTAAAAGATACCGTAAGTAAGGAGGACCGATGCATTTGCTTATAGGAGGTACATCTTAATTTGTTCTGTTCTTAACTGCCAGGCCAAGCTTTTATGGTCCCCAACAAGTTTAAACACAATCATCTCTTGTTCATCTTTTATATATTCATAAAATGCAGGCAACCTTGTGCATGGAGATGGATGAAATAAGCTGCAGCTCACTAAGCTGACTTTTCAGTATGTTCTTCTTTTGAGAGAAACTGAAAAAGAATAATGACACGATTATTTCAAGCCTGCTATTTGTTTTTCCGTGGTTTGACCTAAAATCACTTCACATTTTTGATTTTGTATGTGTTTTGGGATGAAGGATAAAATTAATGCTGATGCTGCATAGGGACTTCTCCTTTTTTCTTTTCCCATACTCAACAATAATCTGACTATTGTGGACTTAAAGTTTAATATTCTACACACAGTCAGAGTGCTTCCTGCCATTTCAGCTGCTTTAAACATTCAGCATGCCAATCCGAATGAATCTTCATCAATGCAGACAGAGAGTGTGCAATGGAATCTTAAGCATTATGATGGCGGTATTGCTGCAACATTAGCCTAGCATTTATGTAAGCTTGATAGCAGCAGTGACCATATATTCCAAAAAATGTGGTAAATTGTGTGCAACAGTATCAGATTTTTACTGTAGAAATACAAGAGCATTTTTCTTTTTTATGTGAAGCCATATATTATTGTAGGCTATTGAAAGGCAAGGCAGATGAGCTGTAGTATTACAAATGTACAGCAAAATGAAGTTTGTAAATATATTTGCAAAGTTTGTGGATTCCTGCACAGAAGTATTGATAAAAAAATGCACATCCTGCAGGTATGTTTTATAAAGAGAAGCACAAGATTTTTTTTTGCCATTTTATTTTCTCAAATGGCACCACCTGGCTTCTGTAGATTATTATGTTTTTAGTTAAGCTCTATTTGCATCACTGAAGTCACGTCAAATGTCTTTTAGTTGCAACAATTTATCATGAAGAAATGACAAACTATTTAGACTCTATTTTAAATAACTCTCAGCATTTACATAGATTTGCTCAAATGGGTGAAAATTGTCATAAAATAATTATGTAAATATATAGCTGATGAAGCTGGTGGACAAATTTTTAAATATGTCCAGTCATTGAGATGCTGACTCACAGCCACCAAAGTTGCAACAAAACCAAACAATGACAAAGCTTTTTATCTTATTCAGTTTTCCTTTTAGACTCTTGTGGATTTGCCCAGAGATGGTGGCAGAGGTACCACAGCAGTTTAGTCTGGAACAGTTGTATAAGATTAATGTCAAGACATGAGGGCCTCCTTGTCTCTTTCTGTTCCTTCAGCTTCGTTCTGTCCACTCATCTCCAATGTCCCGCTTTTATCGTGAGCAGTCAGCTTTCATCAAGCACCAGCACTGAAGACTGTTCATTTTCAATATACCCTTGTCCCTAGTGGGGTCAGCAGGGGTGCTGGTGCCTGTCTCCAGATAACGTTCCTGGCGAGAGGCGGGTGAGAGGCCAGTCTGTCGCAGGGCAACACAGTGACAGACAGGACAAACAAGCATGAACATGCACGATTTAGAGAAACCCATTAACCTGACAGTCATGTTTTTGGACTGTGGGAGAAAGCCGGAGTACCCGGAGAGAACCCACGCATGTACAGGGAGAACATGCAAACTCCATGCAGAAAGACCAGGAATCGAACCCAGAACCTTCTTGCTGCAAAGCAGCAGTGCTACCGCCACTGTGCAGCCTGCAGTGAAAACTGTTTCCATTAAATTACATCCAGTCACTGTCTGTTGTACTGTGCCAAAATAAACAAAATAATAAAATTTTTACTTATGAAGCCTTCAACCTTATTTGACATAATGACTGTAACCTATTGATCTGGGTTTATTTGTCTTTCTTTTCTTAGTGGTGGTGATTGTCCTGCTTCGCTACGCCCATGTTATTGAGAAGCATCAAAACTGTGTTCTCAACACGGCGAGTCTGTCCACAGGCTGGATCTGTGCCGCTGGACTCATGATGGTGGGAAATTTCCAGGTAAGAAACAAAATCTATAGAAGAGACACATTGACATGACAAGCTTTCTTTGTGACGGTAAAAAAGAAAATAAAAAACTTCCAGTTCAGTCCACTAACAACTGCTGTCAGAAGAAATCATACACTCTTATTTTTGGCATGAATGTAATTTTAATTTTAAGCTTTTAATAAATTATGTTTGTTACAAAAGATGATAATACTTATTAGCACTGCAGAAGTTTCTACATCTTTTACATGGCATAGCAATATTTTCGGTAACCATAGAAACAGTGAAGTTTACATTCTGACAGATAAGACACCAAAAAAGACAAGACACAAGACATCCTTGAGTTGACATCTACTTTATCTGAGTCAATTGTTCAAATATAAGACTGTTTAAGTATTTTTTAAGGTTTTTAATTGCTTTTAATTGTTTGAAACTTGAGCTGGATTTTTTTATAATAAACATTAACTCTGAAACAAAATTTGTGGTGTGGCAAACTTATGTCTTGACTTGTCATCAAACTGACGTTCTGTCATCTCTATGACTGAACTTTGCCTCACACCCTTGTCTTCTGGCATAATTGTTGATATTTGACCACAATTCTTGGCAAAATCAATTTACATTGATTGTGTTCCTCGAACAGACCAAACGCTTGAGCATAGTCCACGTATTTCTGCCATAGCTGTGTCTTTTGGAAGTCCACTGTTCTCATGTTTTGACGTGCGTTTCATTGTCCTATCAGAGCACCCACATTTGTCCAACTTTTTACTGTCTGGTGTTTGATTTGATGTAAAGTTGAATAAATTGGAGGGGATGCTTTGTCATTGGTCTATCCACCTTCTGCAATATGCCAGTGTTAGCAAAAAAACACCAAAGCATGAAGCAGCCACTGCGTCTTACAAGAACACTGTCCTTGTAAGTACGCTACAAGGACAGCGTTCTTATGTATGAAGAAGTCGAGGTGAGATTTTCAAATATGTCATTATTGTGGACAGGCAGCATAATCGCTGTCTGATCTGACCATGCAACATTTCTCATAAGCATTTTACTTTAAAATTTTATCTCTCAGATATCAGTTTTGAAGCAGGTGCTTCTTTCTTGGCCAGTATCCTCTAATTTTGTGGTAATATAAAACTCACTGTGGACAATGACTATTGTGTTCCAGCAGTTTCCAAGTAAAGACACCTTTGAGCCATGATGGTTCCGGGTTTGTAAGGTCATATTCATGTTGTTTTGTCTGAGGGTTACAGTTTGAACGTTCTCTCAGACCTTATTAAAGTTCAACCAAGTCAGAATGTAATATATTTACCTTCAAGTGTTGGAACTGTCAATGTTATAATCTGCTGCTCCAATAGATTTTCCCAACTTCTGAAAATCTGCAGTTGTCCTTAGATCTTCACTGAGTTTCTTTTAATTTTAGATTCTGATTATGCTGCAAAGACAAACGTATCACGATCTCTCACTCGTTATACTAAATCACTGAAATTGTGTTCAACAACTTCAACACAACTTGAGAAGAATGGTTTAAAGACGTCATTTAAAGCCTGAGATGAAAGACCTTCATAGCAGTGATAAAAGCCCGAGCTCATCTGTTGCAAATATAACACAGCATTCTAACTAAATGTTAAAAGCTGCATGGACCACTTAGTTGGCCTTGGTCAAAGTTACAAGTAAAGGAAGCAAACCTGATTTCCTTCTATGTAGATATCTGCTCTCTGGGAAAGAATTTCTTCATGTTTAAATATTTGGAGTCCTGGCTGGAAGCCTAGACTCTGTGTGTTTGCAGACTTGTATTGGTCACATTGTGGGGACATAAAATGTGTTCACACACATAGTTCGGTAGGCTGACTCCATTTCTGGGGACGTTCAGTGCACATTAATGCAAATTATCAAATCATCACAAAGTGATGACTTGATTTAGATTAAAGGGAGAGAGATGTGTAACTAGTAGTTTGGCTGAGAGTAATTTTTCAGAAGGTCTAGTTTACCTAATGCTTTGGTGGTGGTGTTTTTTTTCCTGAGAAAGAAAAACGAATAGACTTACAGGAACCATTAATGATGCATGGGTTCTGAAAGACAGAGATGTTTGAGATTAAAGCATTTGGTTTCCTATTTTGTGCTTTGTTTGGCTGCCATATTGGTGTTGTCCTCCAGCTTTACAAAGATTGTGAAATAGCTAACTGTTCCTGTGAATAAGTGAAAGAAGGGAGAAGTGACTCGTGATAAGAAAAAGCCTCTTTAGTTTGTGAAACTGGTGACAAAACAAAACGTGTCGGTAACATTTTCTGTTTTGAATATTTTAAACAGGCTTGGTGAACACATGAGGGATTATTCTTTAATTGAGTTTATGACCATTATTAGAATTTATAAAGAAGACTATTCAGACCCAGTTGCTTTTACGGTGCCTTGAAAAAGTATTTATATGCCATGACCTTTTTTTCATTTGTCTAATTTTAGCGGTTTTTATGTGATAGACCAAAAATAGTAGTAAGTAATGCATACTTTTGAAGTGAAAACAATACCTATCTGAAAACTGAGGTGCTCAGTCCCCTTTACTCGGATGCCCCTAGCTATAATCCAGTGCAACCAGCTGCATTAAATTGATTAGTGGTAAATAATTGATTCATATAATTCAATCTCAGTATACATCCAGCTTTTCTCGAAGGTCTTTTGTTTCATTAGAGAACATTAATGAACAAGCAGCATCATAAAGACCAAGGGTCACAGCAGACGGGTCTGGGAGAAGGGTCACACAAGTGTAAATCAAGGTTAAGTTAGAAAATAACATCCCAAACTGTGAACATCAGTTCAGACAGTGTTACTCAACTCATATTCTAAATACAGAGAAAGTGCTAATACAGTGACATGCTACTCACATACCATCCCCACTTTGATTCCTGGCAGTGATGGCAGCACAGAAGTTGGAGCTATTTACTGGACAAAGGCAGAAGTTCATCTTCAACAACCTGAAACATACAGCTAATATTTTAATGGAATCGTATAATGTTAGAGATGCACAATACATCGAATCATAGCAGTAATCGCATGTGTGCAATATTGCGATTTCTAAAAATTGCTGGCATCTATTGTTGTCTTAAATATTGTATTTTTGGTACTATTTTTGAAAATACTGAATGTTAATAATACTTTAATTTGATACACTTTCACAAGACACACTTGATGTACAATTTTAGTGTCCAAGATTCTAGAGTTCGCCAAGAGTGGTGGGGGCTTTGTGATGAAGGAAAAGAAAGAGAAAGTTCAGAAAAGTTTGGGTTAATTGATGTCACAGGATTCAGCAACAGTAACTCAGTTAAATGTTTTCTTAATATTCTGCAGCTCTAGTTTGGATTAATGAATGTTCCTGCCTTAAAATGGTTCAGACCTAAATCAAATTAGAAATCTAACTTTTAGCTCAGACATTCTCCCGTTTGGGCATTATTCCAAAGGAAAGTGAGTTAATATTTCGGTGTGGAGGTATATATATATATACATATATATATATATATATTAATATATATATTAATTTGAGCTTCCAATGTGAGAAAATCTGAACATTTAAAGTGGTGTGAAAATAAATACTTTTGCAAATCACTGCTGTATTTTAAATATAATGCAAAATCCCAGTCTGTGATTGGAGTACTCTAATTCTGTATGAAGTCATAGAAACAAGAAAGAAGTTTGGACAAGTCTATGACAGAGCAGTGATTGTTTTGTATCAGTGCAACAAATTTGCAGATGTGGCAATTTGTGTGCACTTAGAAAAAATAAAAAGGTTGCCCTCGCCCTGTTCCCGCTTTGCCTGCGAACTCTCGGTGCTGCAGAAATGGGAAGAATTTACGGGAAGAGCCAGGGGGAAATGAATCATCAAGCAGGACCAGATGCAGAGTAGTTGGGTAGAGAGGGCGTGGGGAGCAAAGGCTCCTCTGTATCCAATCGCAGCCATGACGCTTTTTGCATTTTCTTTTATTTAAACCAATCATGGCTCTGAATATGATTAATTAGTGCCTTAAATGGGGGTTCTGTTGCAACATATACCCAAATCTAAATGTATTGACGGACTCAGGTTCATTTAGGTGAAAACAGACAAGTTGGAATAACGGGAGGAGTCAAAGCAAAGTGAAAAGTATCAGAGACGAAGCACGTGCTAATGTACGCTGCTTTGGTTGATGCACGTTTGTTACATAAGATTCTGGCAGCACATCTGTGATGTAGTCACAGGGGCTTTTCCTGTTCAGCACTCTAATTGTTCAAGGACAGAAACACAACTTTTTAGATGACAGAGAAACACTTTGTCTTTATGAAAGTTGTAGGATAAGGAAACCAGACTGCTGGGTGGCACCTCCTGATTACTTTTTCTCCAGACATATTCAGCTCTTTGGAATAGAGAAGAAATAATACTCCCATAATCTTTTTTTTTTTTTTGTAAATAAAATGTTTCTCTGAAAGTGTGGTTTAAAAAGTCTAATGATCTTATGCCTTCGATTCTAGATTCTTTGCAGGCGTTCAAGACATCAGGTGTGTCGTTAATTTGAACGTCTGAGTTTCACTTCTTTTCATCTAGCTCTGTTTCCACAAAGGGAATCCAAAGCTCACAAATGCTGATTTGTCAGGCTTGTTCCCACATGTTTACCTTCAGACGCCCCATCGCTGCTTCACAAAATGCAGTCAGTCAGACTCGCATTGCCGGTCGATCTGTGTCATCCTGCTGGAACATATTTGTCAAACTGATCTTATTTAGTCATCAAGTCATACTTTATGTGATGGCAAAACACCCCACAGGAGGTTTAACCAGCTGCTAAAGAAATATGACCAGTTTCTTTGAAAAATACATATTGGTGTAAACTTTTAGCTCGGAAAATGAAGGCAGGTACAGTGAAAGCTGTGTTTCTCATCCATGTTACAGCACTGATGGTTTATGAACATTTGAAACTATACATTGTTCTCTATGGTCCTTAACACCTCTGGTAAAACTATATAAAAAGCTTGAATGAATTTGTCTTTACTGCTTAACAAGGCTTGATTAGCAGAGCTTGTACATAATACTGTATCTACTTGCATTATTAAGTAAAGACAGCACAGTCATAAAAAGCATAGGGCTGTTTTGTTTGGATATCTGTGAAATTTTATTATGAAAGAATATGTAGCCCAACAGATCTTTAACCTACAGTGCCCTACTGTACATGGAGTATATAGATGCAGTTCTATTAAAGGAAATATTGATTTTCAATTAGTGAATTCCTTAGCAAGTCCTCTGATTACACTCCCTAATCTAATTGTCTAATTAGCTCTTTTTAGGCAAATATGTGAAAGAATATGTATCTGAGATTTATGTTTGATGTGGATTAATCTGAAAACCTAACTTTGTGACTTTGCAGATTTGTAGTTTTTCACAGGAATGTTCAGTATGCACCAGCCAGGTTAATGGCTTTGAAACAAGAAGTGCATTACTTCTAGGCTATTGCTCTAATGAACCGCTGGAATTACTGTACCTCCAGATCTCCTTTAATCTCTGAGCATGGACCAGGAAAAGCAACTCTTAATCTGTCTGAATTAGCAGGTTTTATAATTTCAATAAGGCTTCATTGATTCTGCTCTGATCAGAATGTCTATGATTTATGTTGTACCCATTGGTGGGAGACGTAGTCACATGCTCCTTTTGTGTATTGTGCACTATGACTCTTGTGACCAGCTCAACACTGGGATTTCCTGCATGTTTTATTCCTCTCTCCCACTTTATTCCATGAACTGCTTATTTTTACACTACGACTTCTTTAATAAAGCCTTTCTTTCTTCTCCTCTATCCTCTCTCATCAGGTGGATAATGCCAAAGTTCTCCACTATGTTGGAGCAGGCATCGCCTTCCCCACCAGCATGCTGTTCGTGTGCCTGCAGTCGGCGCTGACCTACCGGCTGGCCAAGACCCAGGGGGAGTACTACGTGGCCCACCTGCGCCTCTGCATGACCCTGCTGGCCTTCGTGGGATTGGTGCTCAGTATCTTTTTCAGCCATGACTCGATGGCGCCCCACAAGTTCCTCAGAGTGGTAATATGTGAACATGGTGGAGGCAGCGACATACTATGGATGTGTTTTTCTGGTCAGAATTGATAAGATGATGGATGGTGGTAAATCCAGGGTTGTCCTGGATGAAAAATGTTCATGATGGCAAAAGAATTGAAATTGGAGGACAACAATCCTCATCATAGAGTCAGGGGAATGGAGTGGTTTAGATTAAAGTGTATTCATGTATTAGACTGGCCTAATCAAAGTCCAGACCTAAATCCAGTTGATAATTTTTGACAAGATTGAAAGATTGCTTTTCACAGCAGTCTCCATCCATCTTGCCTGAACAGTAGCTGTTTACAATGGATCTAAATGTGCAAAACTTGTAGAAAGTGACTCTTAAAAATGACATTAGTGACACCTAAATGTGGATTTATTCCATTCTGACTGAAGTTGGTTGATGGAATCTTGATTTTTCCTTAACCACATTGTTCAGGCGGTGTGTTTTTCTGCCAGGAGAGTTTCGTCCTGCAGCACGCCGCAGCCATCTTTGAGTGGGTGTTCTGCGTCATCATTATGCTGTTTTACGGGACGTTCGCCTTTGAGTTCGCTGGCATGTCGGGAGACACTATGGCAGTGCTGGCGCGGGGAGGGTCCCTGGGACCTGCTGGGAGAGAACTTAAGCTGGAAACGCTGGTCGGAATGGGAGGACAGTCTCATCCTCACCAGCCTGAAACCATGTCCATACTGTAGCCATTTCCTGAAGCTTTGCTGTCACTTCTTTTCTTTTTTTTTCCTGTCAAACTCCGACGGTCAGATTAGTTGAATTCTGCATCTTGGGACACATTCATTTCACATTTTAGAAGAAAAGGCCAGTGCAGCTGCTGTTACATGGCAGGTATTTACAGCGGGTAAATACCTGCTGCTTACTTTCTACTCTGTCTGCATCAGGATTTGTGTCTCCAATGAACTTATTTGCATTTTGCACATTGATTAGGTGTGACAGCCAGCTTTCCCTTCTCTCAGACCGGTCATTATCGACCAGAAGAAGCAGAGTTATTTGTCAATCAGATAGGGAGAACGTACTGGTCAAGCCCAGCTGTAAACTGTTTCACTTTGCCGCTTTGGACCATTTCATCCCCTCCGTGATGCTTTCATCGGATGCAGAGAAGGAGAGGCTGCTGGACAGCCCAGCTGACAGTATTACAGTGCTGAAACTGAGAGACAATATGTGGATGTTACCAATAAAGTACAGAAATGTTTCAATCAGTCCTGGAGAAAGAACAAACCTTTATCATGGTATTCTACAAGGATTTTACCTTATTTAGCCAGTATTTCTTCTCCATACCCAAATGCCTTTTTGTATTCAAGCCAAAGATAAGTGGATTGCAAAGCTTAAAAACCCGGAATATATTTTCTTTCTGAGGTTTTTTCTTTGACCAAGTTTCAATAGACTTTGAATATTTTCTGTTTGGGATGCCATGTTGGTGCTCCAATCTCTTATGCAGCTGTTCATCTGTATATCTAAAACTATTTTTTTAAAGTCTGCTTGGTACTCGTGCCCAGAATACATTTACTTCTGTATAGAAAGCATGCACCTAGTGCCTTGCATTGTTACATTCAAGAACCTATTTTTAACCAATCTATTTTTTTTTTTTACTTTTTAAAAAAACAAAAAAAAAAAAATAAAGCATGTGCTCTAGATTGATATTCAACCCAAAATAATTCAGTTTTTCACCATTTACTGAAAAATAGGAAAAAGAGCATTTGGTGACCAGATGCATACAAGCTAATTCAAGCCAGAGTGCTTGGTTTATTGGGTTTAGTGATGAGACGCAACACATGTTTTCAGGTTCTAACAAAGGGCTGCATCCTATTATTCCCCGTTAAGGACGAGAAGAATGTGTTTTTTAGTTTACCTGCTGGTTTTGTCTTTGTAGCTCGGAACATTACAACTGATTTGGCTCATCTTTCTGGGATTGCTGAGCCAAAGAGAAAAAGGGTGAATTTTTTGTTTTTTTATCTAAAATGAGATTTTTACAAGTAATAAAAAATAAGTGTGTGTAATTGGTGCTGCAACTCAAAAGGGGTTTTCCTACACTTCTGCCTTCTGCTTGGCTGTAATATCCGATTTACGTAGGCAATAAGACTGAAGATCACTCATTGACAGAGAGAGGGTTCATGTGAGTGTCAAGAAGTAACTACAGAAAAATGCAGTTAGATAACCGAAGACAGCAAAGTTACTGTTTGTTTTTAAGGGATCAGTGTGAACATCGGAGGAAGCAGAGGCCTCACTTCTTTAATGCTTTCATAAGTAGGCTCTTATCAAACACTGCCTTAAAATACAAGTGGCCTCATGTTGCCTTAGTGCCAGTAATTTGGAAGCAAATCTGTCAAACAGTAATTAACTTCCAGGCTGAATGTAAACTTTCAAAAGGCTAGACCTGGAGAAGCCCCCGCAGCTGCAACATATCAATGAGCATGGGTCGCCTGCTGCTCTCTGCTGGTCAAGCACAGTATAGCATCATTTCATGTTGGTGTCTTGTATCATGTCACATACGTAAGTCAAAGAATGGCAAACGACTGATTTTATTTTTAAGTAACCACAAGCTCTCCTACCTGAGTGTGTTCTATCTGAATTTAGTTTGTCAAATCCTCCAAGTATTATCTCTTTTAGCATAAGAAGATTGCTAATAGAATGCAAAAAAAATATACAAGTGGTTAAAATACTTGTTTGTTGTTTTGTGCATCTCAGAACAGTAGTAGTAAATCACTTCCCTGCGACAACCCATCCTCATGTCACCATATCTACTCTGTTGTCTTGTTTATAGATCTATTGGATCTTTGCACTCAGGAAACTCTTCAGATACCAGCTACAATGTTTAACTCGAAGCAGAATGAAACCTGCTTGCTTCTACCTTATGTTTCATGTCATGATGTGTAGTATAGGTGCTGCTTTTTCAGTTGACATTAGCTATGATATCATGGATTTTTTTTTTTGTAAATCGAGACTCTGTCATGTAAAAAATATGTAGCTTTAATTGTAGCTTTTGTAACTGCGCAAGATGCTCAAGAAAGTGTGGCGAATATTACAATCAGTAGGTCACTGGTGAGAACATCTTAACAAGCTAATCAGCTTCTGTAAGCCACATTAGAATCAAGTATTCGGTACCCCATTTGCTTAAAGGCAAAAAAGTGCATCATGTGCCTTATGTATCATATCAGTAACCAAAGAGTTGTAGGCTGCAAATTCTATTTTTGATGCAAAGTGACAAGATTGTATGTATATTGTAATGCTTAATAAATAAAAACTTTAAAAAGTCCAAAGTGTGAATATGTGGGTTAAGGTCAACCTTTAACTGCAATGCTGCAAAACAGGGTGGACAAATATTTTGATCAGTGAAGTTAAATACGTTTGTTTACTTCTATGTATGAATATATTTGTTGAAACAACCAAAGCCCTTAGATAATGAATATCTTCTATTAAATTTCAATACATATCAAACAGGCACACATAACTCCACCATCTACAGTGACAGACATGTTTATTTGCACCTCAGGTAAAGGCCTGTAAGAATATCTTAAAATAAATTAGACTTTCATTGGAAGAAGCATAGCAGACAGAATCTTTTTGCAAAATCCCAATTTGTTTAGTTAATTTAGGGGGAAAAAAAATCAAGATATGCAGCAAGTGACTCAAGGGGAATTGCTATGGAGATCTCATGACTCTATTAGCCCTTTTCTGGCTTATAAAGAACAACGCTTGCATATCATCTTTTCTTGTGTTTTCCTTTTTTTTTTACAAGTGGCTAAAGAAACCAGTTCTATGTTATATATTTACATCAGGGGAACAGAAACTCTGAACTACTCAAAAACAAGAAAGTGTGAAGTGAACATGTTTCATTTACATTTATTTTAAATGGATCTATAGATGTAGCAATATTTGTGCCGTCTTCCGTTATAGTAGTGTTACATAGAAAAATAAAATTTTCTCCTCTACAAAATGAAATTGCTGCACAGTTGTTCACATCTGTTCTCCTTTTATTGGTTTATTATTTACACTGTTCATTTTCTCTGCCTATAAAGATGGCAGAGAATGGCACAGATGACTGAAAATAGAAGAAAACCTCTATTATATACACATCGTTGGCTACAGATGAGCACACTCGCACTTAGTACCTCTACAGGCTCTTCAAAGGGATTAAACAAAAATGAAAGCTCAAAATTAAAATGCCCTTTAGAAAATCTTACAGTAACCCTCCCTATTTTTCTCTAAATCAGGAGATTTAATGCCACGACAGAGAGTTTCAGTGAGCTCGACAGCAAAGAGATTTCATGATGCAGTAAACTCACATTCAGAAAAGCAACAAGTAGATAAGTCTGTATTAATGAAGGGAATTTTACATCTGCAACACAGAAGATTGGGTGAGTTTGAAAATAAATTAAGATATTGATGGTCCACTAAACAATTTAGCTTCAGTTTTGTGTCACAAAGTCCCAAAGCAAAGCAAGGTTCAGTTTGACAATTTCCTAAACTGAGCAACACTAACAGCAAAGATGAAAAACAAAGATACAGATGATTCCATCTAGTGGATTTTGTTGACATAGAAACAATGTTAATGTTTCTGCAATGTTTAGACACCCAAGGACATGTACAGGAAAAAGTAAAGAGCGTGAAAGTATAAGATGCAATGTTATTTTTAATCTTTCTCCGCTGAGTTAATGCGATGAAAACTGTCTGCGTTTTCTGACTTGTCAGAAACACCTGGTTAGGATTAAAAGTTGAGGTTGTTTCATTGGATTATGCTGCCCTCCAAAAACAATATTCCTCAGGTAGTTGTATTAAAGCAATAATCTTAAGAGTGGTTTTTGTTGTTGTTGTGAAGCTGGTTTGATCATTTGCTTTGGACCGCCGATACATTAAAGCTCTTCTCATGAAAGAATCTTCTACCACTTGAGACCATTAAGCTACTTGAACGTTTTTTTTCTAAGTTTGGTTTTAGTACAGACCTTAGGCAAGTTAAGATCAACTAATGTACAATAAAAAGCTGAAAGTTATACTTCTAGTAATTTCAGTTCTGTTCAAAGGAAGTGAAATGGAGCTTCCATTTCACTGGAAACGGACTCTTTGGTCTGACTGAGTTAATTATGCATCTGAATGAGTCGGACATTATAGTCCATAAAGAAGCATCTTGATCGCTCTTCAAGATGGTCGATCCAGACAAGAAGTTTTTAATAAACAAGCTCCTTAGGCACCTCCCAAGAAAACTCTGGTCGTCCAAAGTGGCCATACGAGGCCGTCTGCTGGTATATTGGCCTCTTCAGCTGCAGATCCCTGAACACCATACAGAAGAAATGCAGTATTGGTTAAGTTGAATTATACAGAGTTCTTAAATCTGTTGAGGCAAGATAACACAGCCTGACACAACAAAATTCCCATTTCCACCTAAAATATTTTTTGCTAACTGGCAAAAAACCTGAAGCCACAACCAAGCATGTAAACCTGAAATGTCAAGAAATGTGCATATCTCATATAAATGAAGCCAAGCAGACCAAACGCGGATGACATTTGATGACTTCAATAATAAGTAAGCTGAATGTAAAGTTTTGTTGCAAGCAGTCTTAGCATTAATAGAGCACAGTTCTGACACAGTAGCAGATATTAATATTAAACCAGTACCACTGAATGAGGTGGACTAGAATAAGACTGTTGTATTTATGGAAAACAACCAGTCACAGGAGGAAGAAATAGCTGACATCGTGGCAAACATGTACAAAGTGGAAGTAAACATATTATTTATAAAGGAGTAATCTGTCTGTAGCAGCTCATTTTGAGAATTTCATTTGTTTTGTTGGAAGGAAATTAATTCTGGACGTATAAATAAATGCTCTTATTTTTTCTTTCAGCATAGCAACCCTGTTCGGAAAGTAAACAGACACATGCGGATATTGCATGAAACACATAAAAGTACCACAAATCTTTCCTGTTTCCTTTATATCTAAAACAACAGCAGTGCAACATTTTTTCACAATGTTTTATTAAGAGCCACTGTGGAAAATCTAAAGAGCCACAAGTGGGACTGGAACCGATTGCAGACCACTGCTATGTGGAAAATATTCATCTTAAACCAAAAGATGACAGCTGGCGCCACCCAGTGGTGTCATGAGAAAACAGCCACAACTTAAACATCCAAAAACTTCTTAGTAGGTCTCATTTTATTACTTTTTTCTTTTTTCCATCCATTTTCTGTTCACCCTTGTCCCTTAAAGGGGTCGGGAGGGTTGCTGGTGCCTATCTCCAGCTACGTTCCGGGTGAGAGGCGGGGTACACCCTGGACAGGTCACCA